>LOJH01049055.1:2742-14178 GCA_001685095.1 Ellobius talpinus
TCTACATGGAAAGTAGAAAAAGACAAGATCTCCTGAGTAAATTGAGAGCATGGGTACCTTGGGAGATGGTTGAGGGGGACAGGAGAGGCAGGGAGGAGAGCAGAGAAATATGTAGAGCTCAATAAAAATCAATATTTTTTTAAAAAAAGAGAAGTTGTACGAGGGAAAGAATAAACTGTAAGAGTATAAAGTAGAATAAAAGCAAAAATAAAATAAAGTAAATGGTGCTCTAAAAAAAGAAAAAAAGAAAAGGAAATTGTGGAGGCCCACAGAAGTGGGTCTACTCCACCTTGACTGAAAGTCTGAGAACTTAAGACTACATTTACTCTTTCAAAGTTATTGACAAAGCAGGGTGGTGGTGGTCATGCCTTAAATCCTAGCACTTGAGAGGCAGAGCCAGGCAGATCTCTGTGAGTTTAAGGCCAGCCTGGTCTACAAGAGCTAGTTCCAGGATAGGCTCCAAAGCTACAGAGAAACACTGTCTCAAATCAAAACAAAACAAAACAAAACAAAAAAAAATCAAAATTATTAACAAGAAGTCTGATATTAGGAATGACTATAAGCAAGATATCCTGACATACGGTGTGATTACTTGGTGCTTTGGATATTAACATGGCCCATAGAAGTGGATCCATTCCACTTTGACCAAAGGTCAGAGAATTCAAGCCTATTGCTGCTCCCTCAAGGATAAGACAAGAGGTTTGACCCAGAGGTGGCTGCCTACAAGATACTTGTTCTAAAGTGTAGTTGCTGCATGACTTGTCCAAAACATCAGAATGCTTAACTCAGGAATTAGTGATTTGATGTCAGGTATTGATGCAAGTCATTGTCTGTTTGTTCTTTGTGACATGTTAGAGCAGTCTTTTGCCTTCTTTCTCCCTCTTTTGGATTGGGGTATATAAGCATATACCCCAATAATAAACAGAGACGGATTCAGTTTTCACTGAGTTGCCTTCCTGGGACTATCCTATGTTTTTGTATTTCTTTCATATCTCTGTTCCCCTTGTCTAATATTTCTAAACTATATGCCCCTACCCTGGAACACACAAACCTGTCGAGGCTGGATCCCTACAGGCAATACACAGCATAAGCTTAATGATTACCAAACTGTCATAAATCTTGTAATTAGAATTTTTCAACAAAAATTGAAAATTGAATTACACACAAAATGAACAAAATAAAAAAACAAAACATTTACGCAAGTGTGTTGGCTTACATCAGTAATCTTGGCACTGTGAGGAGGTCAAACCCATCAAATCTTTGCATGTTTCAGGCAAGTCTGAATTATTTAGTGAGTTCTAACAAAGCTAGGGCTGCATAGTTGCAATTTGTCTCCACAAATATGGGAAATGTTAAAAGGAAAACAAGAAGAGATAAGATGTGGTAAGGAAGTGAAGGCAGGGTAGACAAGGGGAAATTGGGCAGAATACATATCCCCCAAATTTTTCAAATATGGCACATAAAAATCTACTACTGTCGACGCTTCCTAAAATATGTCTATACACATACATAAAACATGTTAAAATAGAATAATCCTATAACAAAGTAACAGTGTCCCCACAAACTAGAAAATAATAATCCCAGGGCCAGGAATCAATTACGTTTATAGTCTGTTGGCAAACAAGAATGTATAGACCCTCAAACAATACAATCTTTAGTTACCATTTAACAATTTGATGATAAAATCCAGTTACTCAAGACACTACACACTTAGCAGCATTATTTGTCATAGCCAGAGCCAAGAAACAACTTAAATGCCCTTCAACTTAAGAATAGATGAGGAAAATGTGTTACATTTACACAATGTAGTACTACACAGCGGGAAAAAAATAATAACATGGGAAATTTGCATTCAAATGGATGGATCTAGAAAGCATCATATTGAGTGAGGTAACCCAGACCCAGAAAGACAAAGTGGCTTTTAGATGTAATACGAAGAAAAAACACCTTACAATTCACAATCTCCCAGAGAACCTAGACAACAAAGAGAGACATACATGGATCTAATCTACATTAGAAGCAATAAAAGACAAGATCTCTTGAGTAAATTGGCAGCATGGGGATCATGGGAGAGGGTAGAAGGAGAGGAGGGAGGAAGGGAGAGAAGCTGAGAAGAATGTATAGCTCAATAAAAAACAATTAAAAAGAATTTAGAGTGTGAACCTTTTGTGAGTACCCTAAAATAAAGAAAGATACCACATACTTGAGACATGGTACCTGCAGAAATCAATCTGGGATTGACCTGGACACCCTTGTTACTAGCTAGCTTTCTGTACTGTATGATGCTATCTATGTTTACATAGAAAATGGATAATTCTCTGTCTTACTTATGAATCTTGTGAATTACAATTATTACTGAACAGGCAAGACATAACCATTAGTAAGTTCAATACTGGAAATGTCAAAGTAGTAACAAACCATGTTTTGGTTGGATTTAAGTTCTACTTTACTAGATGAAATTCATATCTGCCACCTTTATCAGGCTAAGAACCATTGGCTAGAGAGATCATGGGCCCTATGAAAGACATAATACTATTATTTTGATAAAAGGCAGAGTTTTAACAAACCCTCAATGATCTCTCACTATGCAAAAACATTAAAACATTTCTCAACCCTCATCAGAAAAGCTTAAGCAAGGTGTAGGAATAAGAGACTGCAGCGTAGCTGGCCCTTAAATAGAACCTACATCCTACACCCGATCTTCCAAAGGCTCAGTGATCATTGCAAAATAAGGAATCAGAAAGACAGGAGGAGCTAGAGGTGGTAGATGACTACAGTGAAACAGTATCATTTTAAATAGCAGGCCATCTCCGTGAATGAACTCACAAAGTGTGTGACAGCATGTACAAGACCTATGAAAGCCTAAACAAGAAAGAAATCACATGATAGAGAAGGAAATTGGGTATGGAATTCTAAGCTCCTGGTAAAGAGTTAGACAGTTTTCTCTAAGAGTGTAGCCTGGATAGGATAAAAACAGTATTAAAATTTCTAGATAAAAACAACCTTTTAAAATTAAATGAAACTGATATTCTTCTCAATGACTAATTCAAAAGTGATTATTTATGAATGAATATATAAATGTTAATATTTTCAAACTTATTTCAGGAATTAAAATGATTTAATGGTATCCAATAAATATGTTTATTTGTTATGGTAAAATATTAAAAAAGAAAAGATTATATGCTATAGCATATGGACATAAGATAATCCATTTTATAACTGTCAAATCTGCATAAAATAAAGAGTTTTAGAAGTCCTGTGACATATATATGTATTACAATCTACAATATAGCATATAATAGAGAAATTAAAAATAATGCATTTTATAGTCAAGAAAATAATAATGATAAGAAAGAAACAGCTCAAGATAATATAGTGATAGAGTGTCTATACAGAAATTTCAAGCATTCTTTACATTTCTAATGTTCAACAAGTATCAAAAATGTACCAAATTTATCAATGTGTATACAAGCAACAAAACATGAGAAACTACTTTAAAATACAGCATTTACAAAAGGAACAAATTATCAGGAATTAATTAAACCAGATGTACAACAATTCAGTCAAATTCCAAAGGAATTGTTATGAAACCTGAGAACTTCAGTCTAAATTTAGACAACCATGAAAATTAAAGACTGCCATGTAATGATAATAATAATATAGCCTCCTGTGAGGTAATAGAATTCTTCATATAGCAAGAGAAAATCAAATTAGCACAGTAAGATTATCGTTACCATAGTAATTTTATTAAAATATTTTAATATCAAATTAGTTCTAAATATCAATGTAGCATAAAAATTTCATCTAACATACAAATGCAAAAATTATATTTACATGTACAAATGCTTCATAGCATCAGGTTACCTGACCAGTAAGATAATATACATTAATTTGAAAAGTGACATCTTGGGACAATGGAAAAGGAACAAGATAGAGGTTGATCACAGTATTGGTTTGGGGGAATGTCTCGTGTATTACAGGGTGGTGAGCAGTGTCCCTGGGGTTGTCCAACATGCCATGCATGCAAGAGTAATTACTTCCCTTGAGAATGACTGAAGTACACAGACGCTTTGGCATCAATCCCCAGAATGAATAAAAGAGGATCAGAAGAGAGGTGTAGATATACCCATGTCTATTTAGCAGGGTTAGGAAAGAATATTGTTGTAAAACACTATATTTTCTCTTTTTTATTGTTATTTTCATATTAAATGTGCCACCAGATGGAATAATAGTTTACATTTTAGGAGTGCTACATAGTTCACAGCTGCCCTAGTTCAGAATATGTGATTTTTTTCTTTTTTATTATTATAATTAATTAATTAATTAATTTTATTATTATAATCCCTAAGTTATGTAAACATTTTATTTATTAATTCCATTTTAAATTTAATTTTTAAAATATTTTTATTAATAATATTTTATTTTGTTACTATAAAATAACCATCCAAATTCCCACTCCCTCCACACACCTCCTATCCCACCCACCTCTGATCCTAAGAGAGGGCAAGGCACCCTGCCCTTTGGAATGTCCCAAGCCCATCCCTACTACATCTAGGTTGAGCAAGGTATCCATCCAAAGAGAATAGGATCCCAAAATTCCAGTACATGCAATAGAGACAAATCCCAGTGCCACTCTCAGTGGCCCTTCAATCTGCCCCAACTGTCAACAACATTCAGAAGGACTAGTTTGATCCCATGCTCATTCAGCCTCAGTCCAGTTGTAGTTGGTGAGCTACCATTAGCTCAGGCAAACTGTCTCAATGGGTGAACCCCTCATGGTCTTAACTTCCTTGCTCATAATCTCATTCCTTCCACTCTTCAACTGTACTTTGGAAGCTCAGTTCAGTGCTCCAATGTGGGTCTCTGATTCTGTTTCCATCTGTCGTTGGACAAAGGATCTATGGTGATATTTAAGATAAGCCTCAGTCTGACTACAGGGCAAGGCCAGTTCAGGCACCCTCTCTTCTATTGCTTAGGGTCTTAGCTGGGGTCATCCTTGTGGATTCCTGAATATTTTTCAAGAGCCAGGTTTCTTGCTAATCCCATAATGGATCCCTCAATTAAGATATCTCTTTCCTTGCTCTTATATGTGTCCTTCCTCCATCTTAATATTATATGATTTTGCACAAGCTTTCAACTTTCCCCTGTCACACTATCATATGTATTAACATGCTCAGAGATGTTATTTCAATGCATAGTACATAACTGGTGTTCATGTGTGAAGTTATTCTACTATTGTCAATGTTGCTTTGTCCATAAATTCATTATGGAAGTACTCATGATATATAGGTTAGGATGCCACTATGATACCTATGAGTAAGAGAAGAAATATTTTAAATTAAATATCATCTGTTAGACAATATGCATACTTAATATAAGTATTGACACTAAAAGACAAGTATGGATTATCCTTAAAAAGTAATCATATATTTAGGAAATTCTCAGTAAGCTTTCAGAAAAAAGAAAATAAATACAGAAGTCAAAAAGCCAAGACACAATCATTATCTCTATTATGACTCTTTTGATTTTTGTTTTATATCAAGTAATTCATTTTAACTTTGACCAAAATAAACCTTATTCATTTATGCAATAAGAAAAATGAAAAAAAAGTTCACTTGAGAAATTCAACTTAAAGTTGTTATTAGAGGATGCAAAAAGATAACTTTAATCAGAAAAAGATGAGTGAATTATTTTTATTGTATCTCTTTAAAAGGTGTTAAAGGAAGTTTAGTGCAAAGACACACTCATGCTGCAACATAATTATTCTGTAAATTCTACGAAAATGACAACTTCTCATTAAACAATTTTGCTACTCAGCTTCTAAGATTCATGTTACATGAGGGGAACCTTGGCTTTCAGTACTTATAATTTACCTAATATAACTGTCCACAGATCTCAACTCTGTGATCTAGATTTTATAAATTCTTCTTTGAGGCAAGGTTTTGTCAGATTCTATGGATTTGTGACAATGTTACAGAGGCAGATATCTGTCTATGGGTTGCCTGGATCATAATTAGACAAGGCTGAGAAAGAACAATGATGCACTATCACAGAATTTTGAGATAAGGCTAACAACCTTGTCAGGAATTTTTCCCAAATTCTGGAATAACACAAGATATCTCCCCGTTTGTTATTGTCTGTTTCCTTCCTTATCTTTTGTTTTTGTCTTGTTTTGTTTCTTCTTTACTCTATTTTCTCCTATTTTTATGTTTTCTATGTTTTTCCTCCACTGTGTCAACACAATGAAATAATCACAAAATAATTTTCATGATGCAGAAAACTCAACTTGAGAACAAAACTGATACATAAAACTTAGTATTTTACTTAAACAATAATAAGAACAAAATCTTAGCTTATCGAAACTGGCTTCAAAAAAAGGAATACATGGAGAAAGCCAACAATGAAAATGTTTGATTACAATCCTAAACTATTCAATAGGAGTCAAGTAAAGACAAAACTGATCTGGGGAGGTGTTGTTTATTACATTAACTGTATGTCAGTGTGTTCCTGCATGTGAAATTTAAATGGTAACATTATTCTGAAATTCCCAAGATACATTTAAGTTCATCAATGTGATCTGCATAGAAATCTGACATCCTCCATGAATCTGACATGTAATAAAGTTAATTTCAAATGACTTTGTGCAATCTGTCCATGAATAAATAAATAATACATAAAAAACAACCAACCAAGCAATAACAAAATTGAAAGACACAGAGAACTAATATAATCAATAATTACAAATTGCATGGTCAACAAAGTTTAGCTCTGTTTTGCAAGTCAAGTTGGGGCATTTCCCTCATGTTGCTTCATCAGAAATTATATGTATATTCTCCAAACAAATTTATGAAACTGAAAAAAAACAGTTCTGTGTATGTGTGTCCAGACTTCTAGGTTGAAAATATTTCACTTTAATTGACATATCATTAGGCTATGAGGTGAGCAGTGAAGAATGTTAAGAAAAAATAATCTACTGTTGCTCACTCCTACCCAAAACCAGTTCCAGAACTCACATTTTTGATTGTGGCCTTCATGTGCAAAATTGCATATGTGTCCCTTATATTCACTAGCCAGGATTATTGATTTTGTGAGTAATGTCAGTATTAAGAATTCTGCTTAATATTTATTTTTATGAATTCATTGCTTTCATGTCCAAATTTATCCAATGTGATACTAAAATGCAATTCTGAATTTAGTGTATAAATTTTTCTTATGTATTTATAACTATACTATTTGTATTTAAGGGAAAAATCACTTTGAATATAGAAATTATTTTAAAGTACTATATTCAAAGCAACAAAGAGTTTCCAAATGTTAATTAATTAAAACAAAGGAGAAGCAAATATTCCTGACAGTCATTTTCCATGTAGCATCTTTGAATATGTTAATATATCTGAAATAATTATCACACTTGTCCTTTTATGATCTCTAGAAGGCTAAGAAAGCTTTTGCATAGAGTTTTTGGCCTGGGTGTCCCATATCATCAGCCACAAAGCTTGGGACAGCTACCCACAGCACTGTGTGTGTTTTATGCTTAGGATTGTGTAGCATTCAAATTTCAGCCTTTTTAATATAGATATTAAAATCATATATATATATATTATTTTTCATGGTGTTATGTAATAAATATATCACCATGACAAAGGAAAATTCTTTTAGTGAACTATTCCAAATGCCATGTAGGGAAAAAAATGGGAATATAAAAAGAGGAAGTTTTAATTTGCACTCTAATTATGTGTGATTCCAAATTTCGAGAAATTATTTTGAACATATATACTTACATAGAATATACTTTGAAAAGTTAAATTAAAAATAATGTAACGTATCATTTTGAAGGGTTGTATAAATATTTTAAGAGTTTTAATCAAGAAGAAATGATGAATGTTTGAGAAGAGAGAAACCTGTACTTAAACATTATGAAATATATACATGGAAGAAAATGTCACATGACCTCAAACAAGAAAGTGTTTATGTTGTTATATAGCAATTAAAATAAATATTTAAAAATAAAGAACAAGTTAAAACTGTCAATTCACAGCTCTACTATCAACATCAAATCATAATTAGAAGAATAAAGGCATTTTTTATGTACTCTCAAGAGTAACCCCTCATGGCCTTGACCACCTTGCTCATACTCTCACTCCTTCCACTCTTCAACTGTACCTTGGGAGCCCAGTCCAATGCTCTGATGTGGGTCTCTGATTCTGTTTCCATCTGTTGTTGGACAAAGGTTCTATGGTGATATTTAAGATATTCATCAGTCTGACCACAGGGCAAGGCCCATTCTGGTACCTTCTCCTCTATAACTTAGGGTCTTAGCTTGGGTCTCAACTTTATATGGAAAAGGAAAAAAAAACAGGATAACCAAAACAATCCTGTACAATAAAGTAACTCTGGAGGCATCACAATCCCTGACATCAAGCTCTACTATAGAGCTACAGTAATGAAAACAGCTTGGTATNAAGGTTCTATGGTGATATTTAAGATATTCATCAGTCTGACCACAGGGCAAGGCCCATTCTGGTACCTTCTCCTCTATAACTTAGGGTCTTAGCTTGGGTCTCAACTTTATATGGAAAAGGAAAAAAAAACAGGATAACCAAAACAATCCTGTACAATAAAGTAACTCTGGAGGCATCACAATCCCTGACATCAAGCTCTACTATAGAGCTACAGTAATGAAAACAGCTTGGTATCGGCATAAAAACAGAGAGGTTGACCAATGGAATCAAATTGGAGACCCGGATATTAATCCACACCTGAACACCTGATTTTTGAAAAAGAAGCTAAAAATATACAATCGAAACAAGGAAGATCTTCAACAAATGTTGTTGACATAAATGGATGTTAACATGTAGAAGAATAAAATAGACCCATATCTATCCTCATGAACAAAACACAAGTCCAAATGGATTAAAGACTTCAATATAAATCTGACTGTACTGAACTGGTTAGACGAGTAAGTGGGAACTAGCCTTCAATGCATGGGCACAGAAGACCACTTCTTAAATATAACACCAGTAGCACAGACACTGAGAGCAATAATAAACATAAGGGACCTCCTGAAACTGAGAAGTTTCTGTAAACCAAAAGACTCAGTCAATAAGATAAAAAGGCAGCCTATTGAATGGGAAAACCAACATCAGACAGAGGACTGATCTCAAAAATATATAAAGAACTCAAGAAATTAGACAACAAAATTCCAAATAACCAAATTAAAAAATGGGGTACAGATCTAAACAGAGAATTTTCAACAGAAGAATCTTAAATGGCTGAAAGACACTTAAGGAAATGTTCAACATCCTTAGCCATCTGGGAAATGCAAATCAAAATGAATCTGAGATACTATCTTACAAAAGTCAGAATGGTTTGTATCAAAAACACCAATGATAGCTTATGCTGTAGAGGATGTAGAATAAGGAGAACTCTCATCCATTGCTGGTAGAAATGCAAACTTGTACAACTACTTTGGAAAGCAATTTGGCAGTTTCTCAGAAAATTGGGAATCGACCTACCTCAGGACCCAGCAAAACCACTCTTGGGCATATAACCAAAAGATGCTCAATTACAATACAAGGACATTGTTCAACCATGTTCATAGCAGCATTATTTGTGACAGCCAGAATCTGGAAACAACCTACAAGGCCCTCAACTAAAGAATGGATAAAGAAAATGTGGCACATTTACACATTAGAGTACTAGTCAGCAGTGAAAAACAAGACATTTTGAAATTCGCATGCAAATGGATGGAATTAGGAAAAACCATCCTGAGTGAGGTAACCCAGACCCAGAAAGATGAACATGGTATGTGCTCACTCATAAGTGTATATTAGCTATAAAGCAACAGATATTCAGCCTATGTATAGTTTATACTCCTAGAGAAGCAAAGTAACAAGGTGAATGCTAATAAAAACATACATTGGTCCAACCAGAAAAGGAAATAGACAATATTGCCTGAAAAACGTGGGAGTATGTGGGTGGAAGAAGTAGGGAGGGCAGTAGGGGAAGATGAGAGGATAAGGGGAGAGAGGAGCAGAACTTGAGAGAATGGGATAGTCAAAATGGAGGAAGGACAGAGATGAGAGCAAGGAAAGGGATATTTTAATTGGGGGAGCCATTTTGGGGCTATCAAGAAAACATTATTTTGAGTGAGGTAACCCAGACACAGAAAGACAATTATCACNTTTAAACATAAAGCAAAGAAAACCAGCCTAAAAAACACAATCCCAGAGAACTTATATAACAATGAGGACACTGAGAGAGACTTGCATAGTTCTACTCCACAAGGGAATTAGAAAAAGACAAGATCTCCTGAGTAAATGGGGACCATAGGGACCTTGGAAGAGGGTTGAAGGGGAGGAGAGAGGCAGGGAGGGGAACAGATAAAAATGTAGAGCTCAATAAAAAAACAATAAAAAAAGAAACCTTACACTAGAGAAATTCCCACGAACTATATAATTCTTAATAAAAATGTTTTAAACTCTTTCTTGATGTGATTTTAAAAGGTTTAAAGTAGTTCTGATATTTCATTCAATCACTCAAGGGATTGCAAATCTTGTTAGTAAACTGGGTCATCTCTTGAAAACATTTCCAATGTTGGTTCTTCAACAGCTCCCTTTGATCTATGTGATCATTAAAAATCTGTACGTTCGTGCTGAAGAGAGCTCAGGTTTCAGAGTGCTGGTCAATTTTCCAGGGGATCCAGGTTTGATTCTCAGAGCCTATATATGCACTCCCAATAACTCTGGTCCAAGGATATCTGCTGCCTTTTTCTGGACTGAGTAGATACCATGCACATATGTGGTCATAGACATATGGACAATCAAAACACCCATGCATACAAAATATATTTTTCAAAAGAGCCCAATTGTTTCTGTGACAAATTCTGTAATTTAAGATAAACACACACACACACATACACACAGATGGAGACAGAGACAGAGAGACACAGAGAGATAAAAAGGGAAAGTTTTAGTACTCAGCTCTTTATATAGAAATTTAGATGAGTTAAATTGTAACATGCTAAAATGTACTTAATATTTTATATATTATAGTAATATTGTAGTTTTAAATATTTATTATCAGTACCTAATTATCTACCTTTTGATAAAATCATACTTTATTGAAAAGAATTGATCAAAGTAAGTATGGCTGTCATCCTAATGGGATGTATGATATATTATGGTCAGATTTTGACTAACCATTTAACTGTTTGCTTTTCTAGAATCCTTGATATTTCCCATCTGAAGTCAATATGGCTTAGAATTCTTGAATTTTTGGACCTAAAAAAAGTTAGCCTATTTAATTTCTTACAACGTATTTTGATTATATTTACCTTAGGATACCTCCAAATCATTCTATATCCACCCCACATCACTGGGGTGGAGGAGGGTCTTCTGTCTATGTGTTACTTTCATTGGTTAATAAAGAAACTGC
>LOJH01049057.1:0-19296 GCA_001685095.1 Ellobius talpinus
AAAAAAAAGGCATTCTACAAATCATTGCTTCAACATGTGAAGGTAAAGCCTGGGTCACATGGAAATATCAAGATATTGGAGAAGCCACAGAGTGAGATATCTCCTAAGAACAGCCTATATGGAGCAGAATCAACCTTCAGCAGAAAGATGAAGGAGTGAAGCCATCTATGCCTTAGGGCATCAGACACTGGACATGGAATTATAGGTTTTGGTGCTTGCCATGCTTGATTCTAGTATTGCTTTGATTTGGTCTTTCTTTACTTACACCCCTGCTTCTTGCTTTTGGGATAGTAATGTATATTTTAGTAAGTTTATTCTACAAGGCTATTCAAGTTTGATACGAGATTCTCTTCTGTATGTTATATTTTTTATTACAATTGGTTAATAAAGAAACATCTTTGGCTTATAGAAGGCAGAATAGAGCTTGGTGGGAAAACTAAACTGAATGCTGGGGGAAAGATGGTTGTATCAGGGAGATGTCATGTTGCTTCCAAAGGAGGCAGATGCCATGTAGCTGCCCAAGAATCAAGAATTAACCACAGCCCTGTGATAAAATATAAAATAATAGAAATGGGCTAATTTAAGGTCTAAGAGCTAGCTAAAAACATACCTTAGCCATCAGACAGTGTTGTAATTAATATAGTTTCTGTGATTATTCAGGTCTGCATGACTGAGAATTGAAAGTGCAGTCTCCATTTACAAAATGGCACCCAACAGGGGCCAACCACATCCGCAAATACCAGAAAGACCTTGAGAAAGAATTCTAGACACAAAAGAACAGAGTTAAGCACAATTTCTTGTAGCAGCACTTTCTTGGGTGGGTTCTATTTGCTAGATGCAAGTAGAGGCATAATTCCTTTAAGAGAAGGCTTTCTGACTCAGCATTAGCATCAAAAGCTGCATGACTCCTTCAAGAGCCACCTTCTTGGTTCATGATAGTCCTGTTATGGAACACTTACATAGGGTCTGTGAATTACATATTGCTTAATGGTTACATATACCTGCTCTGTTCCTGGAATGGGGTGGTGAACATGACTCACAGAGGTGGTGAACATTCCTCTGCCATGCTGTATTGCATAGAGCAAACAGGCAGGGCAATGGAGTTAGTCCTAGTCATGCACACTTAGCATTAAAATAAAAAGGTGCTCCTGGTCATAAAATGATTACAAATGCACAATAAAGATATATTCAGAGGAAAAGGACCTCCAAATTGGTCACACTGTTGGATAAATATACATGGACTTATGAGAGTGAAGAAAGAGTATAGAAAGTCACAGATTAAAGGAGTCAATATAATTAATAATAAAAAGTATTAGAATAAGCAACATAAAGATGGAAAATGAACAAAGAATCTGGATTATGTATATTATTGTGTTATCTTTCAATTTCTTGGCTGTGAATAAGCAATATACAGAGAGACTTTTCATTGAACAGGCTGCTAAGCTATACCAAACCAATATATATATTTTAATGGTACTTTGACTTCAAAGTTTGAGTTTAAGGATATGTTACTTTGGAAAAGAGGTTCAACTTTTGTTTCCACAGAAGATAAGAACCTGTGAATTCCTTCCAGACTAATGTGGTTTTATGGAACAAGTTCCCCTGAAAGGTTTTCTAGAGATCTAAAAATACTTCACCCAAAAAACAGCAGGAAGCAGTTTGAAAAAAAAACAAACTAAACCCAAATTCACAATGGCAATGGTTAATTTCTGAAAAAGGGGAAGGATATAATATAGAAATGAATATTTTACATTGGTATGTGTATCTTGGTCTATTGATACAAATTTAAGGTTGATTTTGTTATGCAGTGTATATGTATTTCAGCTCTTCTTTAAGGTATTGTTTGTGCAACTCATTAAAAATGTAATGTATAGTTAAGAAATGCAGATTAATAGTAATCTAAACAAACTTTTAATTACATATTATTTTTCTAGATATGCAGAGATATGTTAGATAGATGATATACTTCAAAGACCTATGGAATATGGCATTTAAAAGGTTTTAAAAACTTAGACTTTTCTCAGCCGTGAGACATATCTGATTCTGGCAGAACCAATTAAATCAGAGAGGTTGATGGGCTTTGAACAATCTATTATTAAATTCGCCTTCAATGTAACAAGGCTAGCCATTTGCCTGGAGTGCCTCATAGAATGTTGTATAAACTGAACATACAGAACCCACCAAAAATTTTTTTAAAAAAAACTGTTAAACTTGCCTAAAGAAGGTGAGACAGTCTTTCCGGTTTCTGCTTCCTAAAGGAGTCTCACAGACATTCTTCAGGAAACAGAAGAAAAGTGACTAACAAATGCCAATGCCAATACAGGCAAAACATTTTTTCAAATTGCTTGATCCATGAAAAAAGTTTGCCAGATACGATGGGTCTGTAGGCTGAAGATGGGTGCCTTAATGTTAAAAAATAGCTTTGGTTAACTATCCAGGGAGTGAGATGACTCTAGACCTTTGGAAGCTGCTTACAATGCACTTCCTGTTTATTTAGATAATATAATTTATCCTTCCAGGGTCTTTGATTGATGTGAAACTCCCCTCTGTATGCTGTGAATACCATTGGTTAATAAAGAACTGCTTAGAGCAGAGCAGGACAGAACAGAAATAGGCAGGTAAAACTAAACAGAATGGTGGGAGAAAAGAGGTGGAGACAAGGAGCCACCATGGAGCTGCCACTGGGAACAGACACACTGGAACCTTGCTGGTAGGCCACAGGCCTTATGATAAGATATAAAATAAGGAAATGGGTTAAATTAAGATGTAAAAGCTAACAAATAAGGAGTTAGAGCTAATAGGCAAAGCGGTGATTTAATTAATACAGTTTCTTCTGTGTGGTTAATTTGAGGCTGAGCAGCCAGAAACCAACAAGCAGCCTCCTGCTACATTTGATGGAGTTAATCACAGATAGCAATAATTATAGTTTTCCTTAGTTATTATAAAAGATATAAAACTTTAGAATTACAAAGATAAAATAGATGATAGAATATCTTCTTTAATTTTGCCAGATAAAAATAGACTAAATATTGTAGCTGTATTTCTTCCTTGACACCTGCTTTGTTGTAAGTAACTTTGCTATGTTAAAGTTAAACCTTTTTATTTAGACAGAAAAGGGGGGGTGTATACTATGAATATGTTTTATTACCGTTGGCTAGTAAAGAATATACTTTGGTTTATGGTAGGGCAGGATGGAGCTAGATGGGAAGATGAAATTGAATGCTGGGAGAAAGAAGATGGGGTCAGGGAGATGCCATGTAGCTACTGAAGGAGGCAGATGCCATATAACTTTCCAAGAGGCAAGAGGTAACAAACCTCATGATAAAATATAAAATAATAGAAAATGATCAATCTAAGAGCTAGCTAAAAATATGTCTGAGCCATCAGCCAAACAGTGTTATAATTAATATGGTCTCTGTGTGATTATTGGGGTCTAGGCAGCTGGGAATTGAAAGTGCAGTCTCCATTTACAGAGGACTATGTTGGGGTTAAACCCACTAAACCTCTCAGGGTTCAGAAGGGGTGCTATAAAAGGTGAAAATTGAGTAATTTGTTCTAAGGGTAAATAAAATAAAATAAATCAAGTTGCATAAGTCATTTTTATCATCCCACTTATTCTTCCTATTTTCTTTTCAATGCTCTTTGAATGTCCTTGCTGTTCGCTGACCATTCTACCTATCCCACATGGTTTCCAGTATATACACAGGGAGTTAACAAGCATGCATTACATAGAATCACAAAACCAGTTGAACCTATCAAGGAGGCACCTTGTTTCTCAGAAGGGGTGTGACTGTGAAAATCCTCAGAACATATGGGGAGGGGCTAGCTGGTTGAGTTAAAGGGAATCTCTTTGGAGACTTTGATTCTAGCTCCAGCAGATTGCTTGCAAGCACCTAGGTGATAATCAATTTCTTTTTCTGAGGCTGGGTTAGAGACTCAAGCCTTTTTCTTGCATCCCTATAGGTAAAAGCATAATCAGTTAATTTCATGCCTATGACCTTATGCTAAATGAAACCAAGGTGAAGGATAAATGCATAATATTAGTAGTTTGTTATGGTAGAGCAAAAGGCCAGTAGTCTGCTGCTAGGGAATTCAGGGGCCACTCAGACACCCTATCTCTCTGCTCAGTGCCACCTGGTTAGGGCTCTTTTATTTGAGGAAGTCCTGTCAATAGAAGAGCTGTGGGGAGGATATTATGTAGATTTGATTATGAGACCAAAGGTTTCACTGAGTGAACACTTTTACACCAGGGCTTCAAGACAGAAAAATGTGTAGAGCTGCCTGTAAAGGGAGAGTCAGGTTATACCAACCAATGATTTATACACTGCTGGTATATTATGGAAGGGAGAAATGTCATGATTTCACAAGATTTCTACAGAATTGACAGTGGCTATTCATAGACAAGTGTTTTTGAAACTTTACAATTGGGGTTTTCCATGCTAAGTGTCCACACTCCTATGGATCTGTCTATTGGTCTGTCAACTCCACTTTTGCTCTGTACTTGTAGGCTCATACCTGTGATCCCAGTATTCTGGAAATGGAAGGCAAAGACTCAAAAGTTCAAGTTTTCTACCATGTAGTGAATTTGAGTCTAGCATAGTATGAAAACATGTCTTTTAAAATAGACAAAATGAAGGAAGGGAGGCAAGAAGGAAGGAATAAAAACATACACACTTGAAAACCCCATGTATATAATTAATAGGAACGATTATTGAATTCTTGAGTTCCAGTAAGAAATACAGGTTTTTATGCTCTCTCAGGATTTTTTATCTTCTCCAAAATACATTACAAAAGGCTTCCAGACACTGCAGTTAATACTCTATCACACTGTACCCTTGAAGGAAAGTAATTTAACCCTGGCAGATGCAGTCAAAACATATTCAGTGGCTCTAATTGGCTTGGTGTTACATCTTTATGGCTCGTTTTTGGTTAGTTATATAGTAAGGATTTCAAAGAGTAGATACAGTTAACCCCATATACCTGAAGCCATGAAATGTTATACTTTTACTATTCAAGTTGAAGAAAATCTAGAAGCAGTTTCAAGAAGAAAAAAGAAATAGCTGATGGTTAATAAAAACAGTTTTCCACTAGCAAAAAGAATGTAACTTATACAGAAAAGCTTAATTCTCTTCTTGTAACTCTTTGGCAAATGTTAAAGTAATGCAGGAAAGATGGCATCACATAATATGCTAAATAATATGTTTCACTGATTTCACTGAAATAACAATTAGATAAGCTTAATGTCATAGGAGAAAATACCTAACAAACTAAACAAGAGGAAAATTCATCGTTGGTCTTAGTGTTGTTAGGGAATTGATTTCTTCCTCTTTACTCTGTGTTTGGGCCAGGACTGTGTATTGCAACAAAATGAGCTAGTAAAAGAAGCTAGACACTGCATAACATCAAGGAGGTAGAAAGAATATAAAAAGGGGAACAAAATTGTTCACACAACACTCAAAAACAAACTTTGAGTAACCCACTTTCTGCAGGTAGTTAGCACCACTTGAAATTCTTAATTTCTCCAAGAATAATAAAATTAGCTGGGGACCAAGGATTAAATATATGAGCCTTTGAAGGGAAGCACAAAATTGATACAGAGCACTAAGAATCAACCTACCTTCAGATGTTCTCAGGTGCATAAAAATATGGTATGTTTTCATCTCATTAAACATGTGGACCTGTAAACACTGAGTATTCAGGCAGATGGTGGAAAGGAGGCATACATAGGGAGTTAATGAGATTATAGAACATTTACATCATTTTTTATCTTTGTTTTCCTCCTTCCAAACTATCATATAATGCAATTTGTTCTCTCTTGAATTCACAGCCTCTTTTTTCTCTTGATTATTGTGACACACATATGTGAATATATACCTACATATATATTCCTAAATATAACCAACCTATTTGGTATGTATGTTGCATGTATGTTTGTTATCAGGGATGAACATTTGTACTAGATAACCAATTGGTGTGTTATGACATGCCAGCAAATATATTTTCCATGTTCTCAGAATTGTTTCATTGCTTGTAATTATTTGTGTAGTGTTAAGACCTCATGACTTCACCAATCCACATGGCCTTATCTATTGTTGCTGCCCATTATAAGAAAATAAAATTCAAACTAATAGTGATTTTTGCATTCACTAGTTTTACATAATTAAATAATATTTTTCTGTCTATGGCATACATGAGGATATTAATCTAAACCATAAATAATTTCATTTAAAATGTCAGATAAATTGTACTTGCTATTGAATTCCTGCAGAAACCAGTTTTCATTCACTTAAATTATTATGCAGAACAAGCATATGGTAATTAGTTTTCCAGTCTATTAGGATTTTTAAAGAGAAATAAATTAAGTGCCATTCCTTTGATTACCCTTTGAATTATTTCTTGCAGGTAGTGGTGCTTGATTATACAAAGACCAAAGAGAACATCTCCTTACAATCTCCTTATCTTATTGCTACATAATAGAACACTCATTTTAAGACTTTCTTTATTGAAATAATTTTTTTATAAAATTCCGAGGCCTTCAGCACATTTACAACTAACAATTGATCAATTGCTGAATTACATTGTGATAGAGGACCTGGCAGACTCGTATAGGATCAAATTTTTTGTGTATATGAGACAAAGCGTATTCCTAATTATATCTTGACCTGAACTAACAACAAAGTCAATTCCGTATCATCTGGTGTAAATGTATTGGTTTAAATATGCAAAACAACTCTTTCTGTGTATTGTAAATTAGTAACTATATTGAGTTCTTTAAAATTCCTTAGTACAATGAGAATAGCATATATTTCTGACTTTTGGACAGAATCACAAAGGATTTGCTCAACTTTACTTAAATCTTTTGAACCTTCCTTCCTTGATTTATTTTCATTATCTGGAATGTAGAAGCTCCAGTTTTTGGTGTGTCACATACAAGGCAAAGAATGGTCCAAATAACTCTCTTTATAAGTTAAATTCAGATAGTTGTTATTAATCTCTCCTTAAAAAAAATAGTGCAGGCTCTTTGTCAGGGTTCATTGTCATCCCATAATTTGTTAATTTCATCACTAGTAATGGTTACTATAAATTCTTCTGGGTCTATTTCTGCTAACTGATGAAGTCTCAATTTTCCTTTTATAACTGATTCCTAAGAGATTTTCTCCACATAAGACATTTTACTCAGTTTATGTGGAAAAAAAGAGATCCATTCTAAGATATTTCAATCCCACTCCATTAAAATTACTGGAGGGCAATATTTTGATGATAATATGAACAAAAGACAGTTAAGATTTGGATCCACATGATCCACATGTGCTTCCTGTAACCGCTCTTCAGCTTCAGCATATAATTTCCTGGGACTATTTAAGTCTTTCTCACTATCTCAAGTTATGCTTAAATGAATTATTTGGTCAGGTTTTGTCCCAGAAGTGGGCTTCACATTGGAAATATCCCCTAGCAATCTTTGTAATCCATTAAATGTCTGCAATTGATATCTCCAAATGTCTACTTTTACTTATAATTTTCTGTAAACCCATTTTTTAACCTAGATAATTAATAGAACTCCCTCTTTGCATTTTTTCAAGAGGAATTTGTAAACTCCAATGAGGCAAACCTTTCTTTACTTCTTCAAGCATCCTTTCAAAAGTGTTTATATTTGAATCAGATAGCAAAATGTCATCCATGCAATGGTAATCCATAGGTCCAAGAAATTGATTATGTTTTATTTCCAATGACTGACAGAAAATATTGGCACAGAGTGAGGCTATTTAATATTCCCTGTTGGAGAACACCCCTTTTGTATCTTTTAGTAGGCTGAGAATTATTATAAGTAGGCACTGTGAAGGCAAGTTTTTCTGTCTTTTTCTTTCAAAGGTATAGTGAAGAAACAATATTTTAAATCAGTAAATATAAGAGGCCATGCTTTAGGCAATTGGAAGGCAATGGAATTTCAAATGGTACAGGGCCCATTGGTTGAACTGCCTTATAAACAATTCTTAGATCTGTTACCATTATCTATTTCCAGATTTCTTTTCAACAACAAATTCAGGAGAATTCCAAAGCTGGTTGATTCTTCAATATGCTGAACATCTAGTTGCTTATGTACCAGCTGTTCTAAAGCCTGCAGTATCTCTTACATTAAGTGGCATTGTTTAACTCATGCATGTTTCCTATTTAACAATTTTCAAGGTAAGGCCATTGGTACTTCTGGAAGTTTGCTAGTTGCTTTGTGGTTTTGTACTGCCTGAATGCTTGGTGACTATGTTTTACAGTAACTTATATTTCCCAGAAACATGAGTTGTTCTATGTTCCATTTCTGAGACCCAGAATGTTAATCTGGGTATTCCATTTCTGCAACAGATCATGACCCATAGATTCACTGCTATATTAGCCACATATGATAGCAGCCTTCCTCTCTGTCCTTCTGACCTTATGCATTCAACCCATCTCATGCTTTATTTTACTTGAGATAGGTTTCCAGTTCCTAGGAATTTATCATCTGCCTCCTGAAGAGGCCAATTTAGATGCCAATATTCTGGAGCAATAATAGTCATATCTGCACCCATATCCAGTAATGGTTTAATTACAATGTTGTTGATTCATACTCTCAGCTTTGGTCTTTAATAATTTTTATATGTCTGCCAAAATATGTTTCCTACTTTCTTATGGAATTTTTGAGTCATTCTCCATGTTTATTCTATCATCCACAGAATTATGTTTTTTTTTTAACAAAAGGCACTGGATTCTTTAATTTTCCTGGAAAGATGCGTCCTCCACAGTGACAGGGAATGCCTAGGCCACATTTGACTTGGGTGGCTGTGAGACAAGCCCCAAGGAGTTTCCCAATGTAATGAGCTGCCTTGCATGTCTCTTGTTGATATACATTCATGATCCAAAGTTGGCCTTTGTTGCATCTTTTACATAATCCAGAAGATTGAGAACTTCTATTTTTGTCATTGTTATAGAAAATATTATTTCTAGGAACACCTTGTCTCCAATCCCTTCTCAGATGTCCTCTTCTAACAAAATTAAAACTTTTGGTATTTTGATGTCTTTTCATGCCATTGGAAACTGCTTCTCCTACCCAATCTTCAGTATTATAGTTGAATGACTCAGCATTGACTCTGTGCAGGATCCATTCATCTCTTCTTACTGATCTGACCTTGAAAATGCCCAAGTATGTTTTTTCCATTATACGTGGATATTTTCAAAAGCCAGAGATTCAGTAAGTATTCATCTAGCTTCTGGATCTGTTACCCCTATTAATACAGCTTTAGATAATCTTTTTAAAAATCTCTAAAGGATTCTCTTGGACCTTGTATGACCTTAGTATTTTCAATTATTCGTCTTAGTTCTTGATTCTTGTCTCAAGCATCCAAGGCTACTGTATAGCACAGGGACAAGATATGTTCATTGTATATAGCCTGATGTTCTGGAGCAACATAATGGCCCTCAACAAGAATTTTATATTTGGAGGCCTCAAATCCTTTGACTGTACATTGATGTTTCAGGGCTTTAGTTTGCTCTCTCTAATAGCATTTCCACTGTAACTGTGACCTATCTTCTAGCACTGCTTAGACTAATTGAGGCAAATTATGTGAAGTAACTCTATTATTTGAAGTCCATGTCTTTACTAAGGTGAATGCATGTCATAAAATATTACTTCTTGCTTAATATCTTTTTGATATTTCCTACATATATGTTCCCTTTTACATTCTGCATATCCACTTTGGTATAAAGTATTTTCTGTCTTTTCAGAGATAGCAACAAGTAGCTAAAACTCTTGGTAAGTCATCTCTGACTCAGAGAGATAGTGGCTAAGCTAAATCATTTTCTTTACCTCTACTCCTTGCTTATCAGTTTTGACAAGTTGCTTAATCTATTCAAATCTTTTTTATTAGTTTTTAAAAGCCTGAACCTCTTGACCTGTGACTATTTCTAATGATTTCATTGAATAATATAATTCTGGTTCTCATTCTGCACATGTGATTCCTAGGTTTTAAATTTTTTTATTATTGATATCTTTTTATCCTTATATATTATTTGGATGGTGATGGTGTGTAGATTGTCTTCCTGGAGGAATGTTCTATCTGCTAGCTTACCATAATTTTTTTTACCAGATTTTAATTGTCAATTTCAACAGTATGAACCTTTTCATATAGTGTCTCATTACCAGTCTATAAAAACTATTATTTCTAAAAGTTTCTTATTCTTGACTCTGTTATCAAACCATTTCCCTAAGGATATAATATGGAAAAACAAAGCTAATAGCTGCCATGCCCACAAAAATATATGTACCAGGTAGGTCAAATACTTCTTGCATAAATCCATCCATAGTAGAAAAAAAGAGGTTCTTAAATTCCTTGATGATAATATTATTTGACATTATCTTGCGGTTGATTTATAATTTTCAAATTTATGTTTCTAATTATTAATCAAATTAACTTACCTCTACTTTAATTTTCAGAATATTGTTATAGGTATAATAATCTTGATGGGCCAGCAGGTGTCATAGTTTGAGCAGTAAGGCAGGTCTTTGATCAGTATCTGAATTACCTGAGACAGAGTTACTAACAAATTTATTTAAATACTTAAGAGCAGCACACCAACATAAGGAGAAGTTTTAATTTAGGTAGGCCAATTAAATCAGAGCTTGCAGTCCGAAGTGAGCTGCAAGGTTACTGGCAAGACTTGTGCCAAGATCTCTCAAGTCTGACATGGTAATGCAAGCTTGTGTTCTAAGTACAGGGTTAGAGCTCCTGGGGTCAGAGTTTAACTTGATCAGAGCAGGCCTAGCAGGCTGAACCTCAGAAGAAGATCATAGCTTGGGTAGAGGTACTGAGACACATATGCCAGAGAAACTGTGGAGGAGCTGTAGCAGGAAGCCAGAGGAGGTGGTAACTCAGCCACTTAGTGGGCAGTAACAAGCAACATGACCTCAGGCCAAAGGGGAAATTCCCAAGTTGTGGTAGGCCAGCCAATTGAAATCTTGCCCACCTGTGTTCAGTTTCAGAGGGATAGTTAGCTGTTTGGGGTGGGAGAAAGCTTCAGGAAAGTTTCTGCACAAGGACTGGCAGTGGTGTGGATTCAGGCCACATGGGCACCAATCTGTCATATTACCAAAGAGTTCCACAATAACCCAGAATGGAGTATAACAAAGGTTTATTTATTTGGGGATAAACTCATAATAAGGGTAGTGTTCTGCAATCCTCTGGATGCACT
This sequence comes from Ellobius talpinus, assembly GCA_001685095.1. Classification (NCBI taxonomy): domain Eukaryota; kingdom Metazoa; phylum Chordata; class Mammalia; order Rodentia; family Cricetidae; genus Ellobius; species Ellobius talpinus. The sequence continues at coordinate 11,218 of LOJH01049057.1, forward strand.
GAGAACTAGAACCAAATCCAGCAGCAAAGAAGATTGTGCAAGCTTCTTGTCTGCTTTTATAGTGCATGAGACCATGCCCAAAGTGGGTTGGTATCTTAAAGGCTATTTACTGATGGCATTCTCACAGTAGTTCCTTATTGAGAAAATTGTTAGCATAGCTTCTGTGAATAGAACTGCACTCTTAAAAGCAATGGGCTGATTTTACTGTGACCAGGTGGTAGAGGCAGAGTCATCTTCATCATGGGTACAAAACTGACGGTCATCAGATACATGTGTATAAAAAAGAATGGAGAGTGTTGTTGCAAATGTGAGTGACTGTGCTTGTGTTTCCTTATATATTTAAAGACTTTATTAGAAAATAAGTTATTATATGACTATCTTTACTTAATTAAAATTAACAAACTGGTTTTTATAGGATTTCAGAAAACATTTTTTTTGTTAAAATTCAGCCCTTTCAAAACAGTTTACTTCTCCTATGATGTGGGAAGCCTGCATTGAGAAATGTTCAAAAGCAAATGCTATGGTATACAAATTTACATTATCAGGAACGATCTGTAGTTGCCCTGCACATGTTTATTCCTATCAATTGTTATCTTCACAAATTTTAGCACATTAAACAGAAACTATTCCTCTGTTTTTCTTCTTTGAAAATGTTTTTTTTATTTTTTGAGAATTTCATACATTTATGAAATGTAATAGACGTGTTTCCCTCCCATTTTCTTTTCCAATATTCCTCATGCCCCACATCATGACCTCTTTCATCTTTAAACATTTTCAAATGTGGAGATCATCTATCACATTTGCTGTGATTTGTCTGGCTCAGGTTTACATAGTTTTAATGAGGTAACCAAAACTGCTATGAGTTTATAATGGTGATAGTCATGTCAGGTCTAGAAAGCAATATTTCTCCATGTTTCTTCCAAGCATTTGACTCTCATTTTTTTTCTGCCTCAACTTCCAAGATGTTCTCCAAGACTTCACAGTGCTGGCATTAAAGCAGAGGTACCATCTAAGATTGAGTACTAAGTCACCAATTCTTAGCACTTTTGCCAATTGTGCATCATTCTAATGACTACTGTTCCTGGCAAAAGGAAGTTACTTTGTCCAATGTTGAGAGCAGCCCAAGTCTATGGGTGTAAGTCTACATATATAGAAACATAAAGGTTATCTCCTAGAGCTCAGGACATTTCCAGCCATGAACTGTTGGCCAGGATTAAAGTAGTTGACATGAATTTAACTCCCATGAAGCAGGCATCAAATCAACATTCCTGACAGGTCAGTATTTTAGTATGCACAAGGTAAGGACATTAATGTATTTTATTTCTTAGCAGCCTTTATATGCATTCTGGTGTTATGAAAGCTAGCAGACAAAGAGTATGTTTTCTAGATTGTTTGAGATTAATATCTCTTGTACTAGAACTTAAATGTGTGATGTGTTCAGTAATAGATTCTCACCATTTAGTTATATTGAATAACCAAGGTTATTGACAGTAGTCTGTGCTATTTTAGAGATCTAAAATAAGTATATGACCAGTAACACATATTGTATTGTCATATGTGTGGTATTGTGATCTTCCTTTTATGTCTTCTGGTAACTACATGGTTCACCCTTGTAAAGTAATTCCATTTATCCCTTTTGAAAAATTGTATTTTGAAATTACCTTAGTGATGTGTGGTTTCCATATGGCCTTCAGTTTTAGTTAAGCACNTTTTTCTTTCTTTCTTTTTTTCTTTCTTTCTTTCTTTTTACTGACTTTTTTTCCATTCTTCCTTCTTTCTTTCCTTCTTTTTTCTTTCTCTCTCTCCTTCCTTCTCCCTCCTTCTCTCTCTGTGTCTCCTCTCTCTCTACTGTCCCTCAACTTATTATTTAAGTTTCCTTGTGGTTAGCTTATTTCGATATGGTATTTCATACCCTCTTCCTTTGGAAAATGCCTTTCCTATATCTTTGATTTCCCCTCCCTCAATTCTCATACTCAATCTCTATTTATAGCTTCAAAAATTAATATTCCAACGAAGCATTTTCTTTTATCTAAAATCTCCAATTCCTTCCTTTATTTCCAATACCACCTAAATTCCTGCCTCTAATTTTCTTGATTTTACCTATGCTCCAAGTTAAATACACCAAATTTTGATTTGATCAATATTTTCAGAAACAAGGAATGATTTTTCTTTTCTCATTTGATTAGGTTTTGTTGAAATCTATTTTGTCAAATATTAGCATGGCTTTGCCCAGTGTTTTTTTCCATCCATTTGCTGGGGATTCTTTTTAACATCCATTTAATCTAAGGTTCCATATGTCTCTGATGAGGTAAGAGTATTCCTAGGGTAAAACAAAAAATCTTGATAAGTTTTCTGATAAAAATTGGTTGCTTCTGTCTCTTTATTGGGAAATGAGACTGCACCTGGATAGGTAAGCATTTGGGTTCCTTGTTATAAGGAGGCTGCTTGTCTGTCCCGGCTGCCCCAAACCAAAATAATCACACCTAAACCATATTAATTAGATCACTGCTTGGCCCATTAGCTCTAGCTTCTTATTAGCTGACACTTACATATTAATTTAACCCATTTCTATTAATCTGTGTATCGCCACGTGGCTGTGGCTTACAAGCTAAAATTCTGGCATCTGTCTTGGAGCTATACTGCATTTCTCTGACACCACCTCCTTTCTCCAAGCATTCACTTTAGTTTTCCCTGCCAAGCTCTTTTCTTTTGCCCTTTTGCAGGCCAAGTCAGTTTCTTTATTCATTAACCTATAAAAGCAACCCATAAATAAAAGGACCTTCCGCACCAGTTCCTGTTTGGAAGGCTTAGTTCTCTAGGTCCTTGCTCTGAGAAAAACAAAAAGTTGCCCCACTTCCCATTAACCAAGCCCTGGAAACTCAGAGCAGCCTCTCTACACCCTTTAACATCCTCTACTATATCTATGACCACCAGAGCCTTGGCTCACATGGCTCCTGGAGAGAGTCTTGGCTCAGATGACTCCTGGAGAAGAGCCCCAGAGCTTTGTCAGCATCCAGTAGAGGCACAGATCTGACTTCACCAAGATAAAAAGTAACCAACAAAGCCACTGACCCTACTTTCACCAACTGAAGGAAGAGGAACACCCTGAAGCACAGGCTCCACCTGCATCCACTAGAGGAAGAGATGGGAAGACAGCCTTATAAGAACATATAAAGCAACATAAAGACCAATATTGTGCCACCAGAAACCAGTGGTCCTAAAATAGGAAGACCTTAACATTCTAATCCAGAAGAAGCAGAAGAAAATGACCTTCAATATAAGTTTATGAAGATGATAGAGAGCCTTAAAGAAGAAACGAAAATTTCCCTTAATGAAATAGAGTAAAAAACAAACAAAAAGTTGGAAGAAATCAATAAATCTCTTAAGGAAACATAAGGGAATAAAACCAAACAGGTAAAGCAAAACAGGTCAAAGAGTTCAAGACTTGAAAATTGAAATAGAGGCAATAAAAAAACACAAACCGAGGGAATTCTGGAAATGAATAATCTGGATCAACAAATAGGAACTATACAGATGCAAGCATAACCAACAGATTACAAGAGATAGAAGAACAAATCTCAGGCATTAAAAATACAATAGAAGAATTATATTCATTGGTCAAAGAAAATGTTGATTCCAACAAATCCTTAACATAAAACATCCAGGATATCTGTGACACAATGCAAAAACCAAATGTTGAAATAATAGGGATAGAAGAAGTACTCCAGCTCAAAGGCACAGCAAATATTTTCAACAAAATCACAGAAGAAAACTTTCCAAACCTAAAGAAGGATATGTCTATGAAAGTATAAGAAGCTTACAGAACACCAAATAGACTGGATGAGAAAAGAAATTCCCCTCATCATATAATAATCAAAGCACCAAACATATAGAATAAAGAAAGAATATTAAGAGCTAAAAAGGAAAAAAGGCCAGGTGACACATACATCAGAGGCAGATCCATCAGAATCATAATTGACTTCTCAATGGGAATTCTAAAAGCCAGAAGGTCTTGAACAGATATGCTACAGACACTAAGAGATCATGGATGCAATACCAGGCTACTATATCCATAGTAGTTTTCAATAATCATAGATGGAGAAAACAAGGTATTCCATGACAAAAGAAAATTTAAACAATACCTATCCAAAAATCCAGCCTTACAAAAAGGAAAATTCAAACCCAAGGAAGTAAGCTTTATCCATGAAAACACAGGCAACAAGTAACCTCAAACCTCACATTAGCAAACCCCAAAGAAGAAAAATATACTAACACTACCACCAAAAAATGACAGGAATAAAAATTTGCTAGTCTTTAATATATCTTAAATAAATGGACTCAAATCCCCTATAAAAAGACAGGTTAACAGAATGGATACAAAATATTATCCAGTCTTCTGCTGCACACAAGAAACAAGCCTTACCCTCAAAGACAAACATCACCTCAAAGGAAAGCATTGGGAAAAGGTTTTCCAATCAAATGAACCTAAGAAACAAGTTTGCATCACTATACAAAAATCCAAAAAAAGCCTTCAAACTCAGGACACAGGAAAAATTCATCAAGATAAAATCTCAATTATGAACATCTATGCCCCATATACAAGAGCAATCACATATGTAAAAGAATCATCACTAAAATTTAAATAGCAAACCAAAGCATAAACACTGTAACCAATGGATAGGTCTGTCAGATAGATACTTAATAGAGAAATATGAATTGCCATGACTAACAGATGACTTGACTCAAATGGACATAATAGACATCTATAGAACATTTCACCCAAATACAAAAGAATATACCTTCTTCTCAGCACCTCATGGAACCTTCTCTAAAATTGATCACAGACTCACGAATAAAGCAAACCTCAGTAGGTGCAAAAAATGTGGAATAACCCTATGTACCTTATATGTTGACCATGGCTTAGAGTTAGAATTCAGCAACAATAATTGCAGAAAGCCTACAAATTTATGAGAATTGAACAATGCTCAACTGAATCAATCATGAGTCAAGGAAGAAATAGAAAGAAATTGAAGACATCCTAGAAATCAATAAAAATGACTGCACAACATACCCAATCTTATGGAACACTTTGAAAGCAGTGCTAAGATGAAAGTTCATAGCCCTTTGTGTCTACATAAACAACCTGGAGAAATCTCACTCCACTGATTTAACAGCACATCTGAAATCTCTAGAACAGAAAAAAGCAAACTCATGCAAGAGGAATAAATGACAGAAAATGACCAAATTGAGGACTGAAATTAATAAAATAGAAAAGCAATACAAAGAATCAAGGGGACTATGGGTTGCTTCTTTGAGAAAGTCAGCAAGATAGACAAATTCCTATCCAAACTAACCAAAGGCAGTGAAAGAATATGCAAATTAACAAAATCTGAAATGAAAATAGGGACATGAAAACAGACACAGAGGAAATTTAGGAAATCATCAGGTCATACTTCATAAACTTAAACACCACAAAATTGTAAAATTTAAAGGAAATGGACAGTTTTCTGGACAAGTACCAATTACAAAAATGAAATCAGGAACAGATAAATAATTTAAATAGACCTGTAACCCCTAAGGAAATAGAAGTAGTTATCAAATGTCTCCCATCCAAGGAAAGCCCAGAGAAAAATGGTTTCAGCACATATTTCTACCAGAATTTTGAAGAAGAGCTAAGACCAATACACCTCAAATTATTGCACATAATAGAAACAGAAAGGACATTGCCACACTCTTTTTATAAGGCAAAAGTTACCCTGGTACCCAAACCACACAAGGATGAAATTAAAAAAAAATTACAGACCAAGCTCCTTCATGAACATTGATGCTAAAATACTTAATAAAATACTGGAAAACTGAATCCAAGAACACATCAAAAAATTATCCACCATGATCAAGTTGGCTTCATCCAAGAGATGAAGCGATGATTCAACTTACAAAAATTTATCAGTATAATCCACCATATAAATAAACTTTAATAAATGGTCATCTCATTAGATGCTTAAAAAGCATTTGACAAAACTAAAAACCCCTTCATAATAAAGGTCTTGAAGAGGCCAGGGATACAAGGAACATATCTAAACATATTAAAAGCAATATACAGTAAGCCTACAGTCAACATCAAATTAAATGGAGAGAAACTCAAAGCAATTTCAGGAAAATCAGAAAGAAGACAAAGCTGTACACTCTGGCCACATTTATTCAACATTCTAGATTGAGAAATAAAACAAAAAAGGAGATAAAAGGATATAAATTGGAAAGTAAGAAGTCAAATATTAATTATTTGCATATAATATAATAGTATGTATAAATGACCCCAAAAATCTACCCTAGGTCTCCTGCACCTGATGTACACCTTCAGTTAATATAGCATGATATAAGGTCAACTACAAAAATATAGTAGCCCTTCCATATACAAATGATAAAGGTGCAGGGGAAGAAATCAGAAAAACATCACCATTTACAATAGTCACAAATAACATAAAATATCTTGGAGTAACTTTAGCCAAAGAAGGGAAAGTCCTGTACAACAAGAGCTTTCAGTTCTTGAAGAAATAAATTGCAGAAGATATCAGAAAATGAAAAGATCTCTCATGCTCTTGGAGATGTAGGATCAACACAGTAAAAATGAAAATCCTACCAAAATCAATTTACAGGTTTAAATGAATCCCCACGAAGATCCCAACACAATTCTTTTCAGACCTTGAATAAACAATGTTCAATTTCATATGGAAAAATGTAAAAAAAGAGAAGAGCCAAAACAATCTTGTACAATAAAGGAAAATCCAGAGGCATCACCATTCCTGAAATCAAACTCTATTATAGAGCTACAGTAATGGAAACAGCTTGTTATTGACATAAAAACAGACAGGTGAATCAATGAAATTCAATCAAAGGCCCCAATATTTATTCACACCCCTATGAACACCTGAATTTTTGACAAAGAAGCTAAAATTATATGATAGAAAAAGAAAGTATTTTCAACAAATGGTGCTGCCATAACCAGATGTCAACATGTAAATGAATGCAAATAGATCCATATCTATCTGAATGCACAAAACTTAAGTCCAAGCAGATCAAAGATCTCAACATAAATTCTGCCACACTGAATCTCATTGAAGAGAAGTTGGGAAGTAGCCTTGAATGCATAGGCACAAGGAACAACTTCCTAAATATAACACTAGTAACATAGACACTAAGAGAAATAATAAATTAATACATGGGGACTCCTGAAACTAGAAGCTTCTGTAAGGCAAAGGGGACAGTCACTAAGACAAAACAGAAGTCTATAGAAAGAAAAAAGATTTTCACTTACCCCGTATTGGACAGAGGGCTGATCTCCAAAATATATAAAGAACTCAAGAAATTAGGCTGTGGAGGCCCAAAAATGTGAGCCTATTTCTACCTTGACCAAAGGTCAGAAACTTGGAACTTACTTCTATTCCTTCAAGGTTATTATTTGTATAAACCTCAAACAAAGGTCCCACATCGGTTTAGATCAGAGAATTCTGCTCTTTAAAGGATATTGTCAACAGGTGTTACTAATATCCAGACATTGTATTTCATAAATAGAGAAATAGATATGTTCCTATCTCAAACAAATTCTAATGGTCCACCTAAGTTCCTGTTTACTTAAGGAGATAACAATGAATACTACCCAGGGAATGGTCTGCCTACAGAATGCTTTGGCCTAATGTGTGAGCATTACCCATTTTGTTCTAGCAACAAATATTTACCTAAGAATGTAACCACAATCTTCAATTTGTAAGTTCATTTCTTTTTTCTTTTTTTAATTTTGTTTTATTTTTAGTAAAAATTTGCACCTCCTCCCCTCTTCCCATATTCTTCCCCCTTGGCCTACCCCATTCCCCTCCCTCTCCAGTCCGAAGAGCAGTCAGGGTTCCCTGAACTGTGGGAAGTCCAAGCTCCTCCTCCCCTCCATCCAGGTCTAGGAAGGTGAGCATCCAAAAAAATAGGCTCCCACAAAGCCAGTACATGCAGTAAAATCAAAACCCAGTGCCAATATCCTTGGCTTCTCAGTCAGCCCTCATTGTCAGCGACATTCAGAGAGTCCAGTTT
>LOJH01049058.1:0-12925 GCA_001685095.1 Ellobius talpinus
TGACTCTGCCTACTCTCTCTATATCTCTTCCAGCCTGGCTATATTCTGCCCTGCTAGAGGCCAAAGCAGCTCCTTTATTAACTAATAATTATTAACTAATAAGACACATTCAGGGGCTGGAGAGATGGCTCAGAGGTTAAGAGCATTGTCTGATCTTCCTAAGGTCCTGAGTTTGATTCCCAGCAACCACAAGGTGGCTCACAGCCATTTGTAATAGGGTCTGGTGACCTCTTCTGGCCTGTGGGCATACACACAGACAGAATATTGTATATATAATAAATAAATATTTTTTAAAAAAGACACATTCATAGCATACAGAGGGAAATTCCACATCAAATTTTCACCTTCTACCCTATTGAAGATGGATCCCTCCTGTTGTTTGTATTATTATACAACTTTCTTCAGGCTGGATGGCCAACAGTCAGCTTCTAGCCAGTTCCCGTGTCTCTGCCTCCCGTCTTTGGGTAGAGTACTGGGGTTACAGATGCTTGGCTCCTCATCTATCCTTTTACATGGGCCCCAGGAATCAAACCCAAGTCATCAGGTTTGCTCAGTGTTTTTACCTCTAGAACCATCCTGGCCAAGTCTGTATTTTCATTTGTGGAGTCTGATGACTCATTCTGGGGGAAAAGGATCTGAGATGGAATCCAGCATGAGAAAATGCTCAGAAGGCATTGTCCTTAAGACAGATACCCTTACATACAGAATGAGGAAATGAGAATAAACAGGACCATTATCTGCGACAGAAGTCCAAACAATATCCACAGCTGAAGCAAGCTACAAAAAAAATCTCTAGAACAAAAATTCTCTAAATGAACCAAAGTCCACATGTCTCCTCTATTTAAAAGGTTACAGTGATTATTTATGGATAAAATGTCACAATAATTAGGGATTTTCTTTTTTTTAAAGTTAGACATGAATAAGTCAACCATGGTGGTAACAATAGGTGTCTACGAGCCTATCGACTCCTATTTTAAATATGCTTGAAAACCCTAGAATTGTAGCATTTAATTTAGATATTTTCTTATTCCTTTCCTATCAAAATTTCCTCAATCTCTGCCTCTCTCTCTTCCACCCTCCCCACTTCCGCTACTAACCCTGGTTGGCACTCTGTTTTTCTAATCTTCTACCTCAGACTCCTGTATCCTGGCATTGGAGATACATACCACCACATGCAGTTCATTATCTCCTAATCCTGGGGGCAGGGTTGTTTGTTCATATTTGAGATACCTGCTCATAATTTTCCCAAACGCACATCCTTTTCCTAATTCATAGAAGATGAACCAATGAGTACTCTTAGTACTCTTGACTGGTAGCATGTTAGCCTCCGGGAATGCTGTATATCAAGAAGATATTTCTGAGTGTTAACAACAGGAAGGTTCTGCTAGTATACACTAACATAAGAAACCACTAAATTATAGAATACAAATAAGCTGGTAGAATGTGTCCACAGAACCTTAATGTTTCATGGCTCTACTTTGATTGTCCGTTAAACATTTTTATTAGGGTCTTTAAAGGGGATGGCTATTCTGAAATATGAGTGAGTTGATACTTCCATGATAATTTACTTAAAATGAATGCTTGAGGAATTGAGGGTTTGTGTCATAAAGATTACATCACAGGTCAAAAGTGGTTTGAAATGCTGAGATTCATAGCTGTTAAATTTTACTCCATTTTTCTTTCAAATTTGTAGTTGGATCAGTTTTTAAAATTTCCCTAATGGGTATTCAAATGCATATATGCCCACCTATTGGTTTGTAATGTATAAAACCTGGATCTCTTTCCTCTGCAGGCATTTCTAGATTTTTTTCTGGTATGAAAGATGGAAGCTTTATTTCACATTGGTTTGTTTGTTCTTTTGAGTAAATAGCAATTGCTCTATTGAACCTTTGCGGGTTTGACCCCACCCCTTCCCCCTTTCTCCATGGTTCTGCTCTTCTAGGAAATTCTCCTCATAAATACCTTCTCTGGAAGGGTGGCAGTGAGGGATCCCAAGTGCTAACTTTATATTGTTAGTGAGATTTTCTTTACACTTTCCATATTTTTCTATTTCTCTGAAATATCATAAATTTTAAAGAATAATTAGTTCTGTATAAAAGTGTATGTGTGTGTGTGTCTTTCAGTCCATCCATGCCTAGAAGAACACATTTTTTTCCATTTGCTGACCATCTACATGGTTAAGAGTATAGGCATATATTTTGTAAATAGTTTTCTTAAAAATGAGAAAAAGGGGTGGGTATATGATCCTCTTAAGCTAAAAAGGTAAAAGCCAGACATCATATTGGGAAATAGCTTTCGGTTTTCATAAATGCTATAATTAACCATTTTGGAACTCAAACCATGATTGTGACCCCTCATGTTCTTTGAGGTGTCCACACCCACTTTTGGTATGATTTGGGGTGTTAAGTTCTGGTGTCAATGCCAATTCTAACTTAGAAATTATATTCTTCCCACTCAGAAATTCCTCCTGGAGTTTCAACAGGAAAAATTATTCTTCATTTTCCCTCCCGAAAACTGTTGTGTAATGTTGCTGGCCGAGAAAGGAGATTGGTTCCACCCCAAAGCTAGCTGGAATTCAGGGGAAGTTGAAACAGCATCTATATATAGTATGTAAAATGCCTCAGGCTGACAGTGGATGAAAAGCTCTCCAGATAGGCAAGGCATTATTACTACTAAAGTGCTATTATTTTAACTTTGCTGTGAGTTACATTGAACCTATAAAATGTGCCCAACAGCATAGCAGCCAGATCGGGGTCTTCGCCCCTGACAATTTGTTTCTCTTACAGCAATGCTACCTGTTAATTTTTATTTAGCAAAAATAATTTGAATTTTTTTCTCTACATGTCCTTAGTGGGAGTGAAATGACCAACAAAACCATTGGTTACAGTGTCACTTTTGAGTACCACTAAATACGGGAGCTGTTAGCCTTCCTCGGGGATATTAAAAAAATTAGAAAAAAATAATTTACTCCAGTCACACTGAGTCTTAAACACGATTCAGTTGCTACCTGCTGATTTAATCAATCCTTTTCAGTGAAAAAATAGAAATTGGAGTATAATATGCATGGTGAAAATTTTTAATAAAACACATAGGAATTTCTTTTTCCTAATGGGAAATGGAAATGATCTAGTCAATGCACCTTTTAAAAATCTTTGGTTAAAAAAAGAAAGAAAGAAAAAAGAAAGCCAAATGATAGGACGGTATCAAAGCCTGGTTCCAATCCTGTATATTTATTACAATGTAGAACCCCTTGGTGTGCAGCATGGCCCTGGAACCCAAGAGGTTGTATGGGTTAGTCTGGTGGTCCGGAGCCAGTCCTTTAGGGAAGGTGTTTTGGTTTTGATCTCTGAGAGGATCAGAGAATTTTGCTTCCCTCTGTACATAAATCCCCCACACTCACGCTGCATCTCTGGAAGTAAACAGTGAAGAAAAGGGCTCAAGATGCAAATTATTGAAAATCCATTTCCAGGCAAATAGAAGCTCTTGTGTGTCTGAGTTCCGGGACTCACGGCAGTGACAAACAACAGAGCACATTTCAGCCAACAGGTCCAATGAGAGGCCATCCCTGCCCAAATGAGGAGCAAGCTGGGTGCAGCTTATTTCCTTAGGCTATGTATGTAAAGGTGGTAGAATGCAGATGTCCAAAATGATAGAAAATGAAAATTGTTTTGTCCTTGGCAAAGGCTGTTCAATGGAGTTTCCTGTAAGGAAGGAAAGGCCCTTTATTTGTGTTTTCTGTCTCGTGAAAAAGTCATTTGCTACATACGGCCACTGAGTACTTCTGAAATGTTGTTAACATAAGTGATGACTTGATTCAATTTTAATCATTATAATAGCTGTATGCGGCTAGTGGCTAATCTATGGGACACTGCAATCTATGCATCAGGAGAAGGAGCTACCCAAACTGGTAGATATCTCCAAGCTGGAGCGGATTCACTTCTTCTACTGAAGGCTCTGCCTGGGCACTTGAATTGGCAAGTGGCGTGTTGGCTAGTTTTATGTCATCTGTCCTACTTGATTGGCTTGTGAGCAAGTCCTTGATACATTTTCTTATTAATGATTGGGTGTACTACTCCTAGGTTGGTAGTCCTGGGTTCTACAAGAAAGCAGGCTGAGCAAACCATGAAGAAACAAGCCAGTAAGCCACACCCTCCACAGCATCTGTATCAGTTCCTACCTCCAGGTTCCTTCCTTGATTTGGTTCCTCAATTTCCCTAGATGATGGGTGTATAAAATCTAAGATGAAGAAACCCTCTCCTCCCCAAGTTGCTTTTGGTCATAGTGTTTTGTCACAGCAATAGAAATCCTATCTAAGGCAGGTGGTATAAGAGAAAGAAGTGGGGGTTGGAGTTTTGAGTATCCAGATTCCAGTCCCCGGAGGACAAATTACTTCATTAGGTCTGAATTGATTTAAAATAATGGTACTGATGCTCATATTGTTAATTTCTTGTTAATATTTACACAGGAAACATTCTTAGGACCAAACAAAAGGCCTGTCATGAGGTAGGTGGTCACGAACATTAATACTTGTTCATTATCTTAGAGATATGCTGCTCACTATAGACAAATACTAAGCTGGACACAGTCATTGATTTAGGAGCATTTCATTATTGCAGCTGTGGGTGGATTACTAGGATGCCAACCAAAATGTCTAAACTCATTAAAAGGTAGAACTTGTCCCACCCATCCACCCACCCATCCATCCAACCACCTATCCACCCATCCACCCATCCACTCATCCATTCACCCACCCATCCATCCACCCATCCACCCATCTATCCATCTATCCATCCATCCTTCCACCCATCCATCCATCTATCCATCCATCCTTCCACCCGTCCATCCATCTATCCATCCATACACCCATCTACCCATCCATCCACCCATCCATCTATCCATCCATCCACCCATCCATCTATCCATCCATCCACCCATCCACCTATCCATCCAGTCATCCATCCACTCACCCATACACCCACCCACTCACCCATCCATCCATCCGTCCATCTATCCACCCACCCATCCTTCCATCCATCCACCTACCCACCCATCCATCCATACTTCCACCCACCCATCCATCCATCCATCTGTCCAACATCCATCCATTCATTCATGTAAATACCAGACTGTGTGTAATACTGTGCTAGGCACTATGGAGTGAAGGAGGGAGACTCACAGTTTACCCCTTCTAGCATGTGCTCTAGGACGACCTACGTTGAATTCAATTGAGATTTTGTGGCAATGGTCTGACAGTAGTGAACATTGTGACTAATAGTGTTACATATCTGTTGGGAGATGTCAAAGAACCTCTTCCTAATTACCTGAGGGATGGCAGTATCGATGTGCCTCCTGTTTCTTCATGCTTGTAACTAAGTGACTTGGAGTGTGTGTCCTCTTCATTTACATTATGGTAGAGTTCATGTTCTATTTTTTAAAAATCCTGTGTATGGTGGCTGTTTTGGTTTGTGTATGGAATGTTCCCTGCAAACTTAGGTTTTAAATAGTTGTTTCCAGATAGTGGTATTATTTGGAAAGTCACAGAACCTTTGAGTGTTAGACTTAGATGGTTAAAAAAAAGGAGAGGATGTGTGGACCTTCGCAGTATCTATATAGCCAGGCTCTGATTCACTTAGCTTCCTGAGCTACCATTGCTACTTGTTCCCACAGCCATTAATACTGTCCTGCGGTGATGGCCAATGAACTCTCAGAAGCTGTGAGCTAAAGTAAAGTTGTCACAGAAATGAACATGAGTTACGCCAAATATTGCGTAAAGAAGAATATTAATGTTCTCTTTTCAATAATGCTCTCTGTCCTGAAATTTGAAAACACAGGTCAACACCTAAGACAAATGAAGAAAGCTTTTGAAAAGGCAGTCCCCCCACACACACACTGAGGTCATGAGTTTAAGTTCAGGGCACTCAGTGGGGTGGCACACTAGCTGATTGTACCTCTGTGTAGGGAATAGGATGGCACAAAAATTGTTGGCAAGAGGGCATGAAGCAGTCTGAGAAACACTAATGAATGCTCAGCCTTCTGCCATCAGGTCAACAATTTCAACCCAAGCCAGACATATAGTGGCAGAAGCTCCTCCGGATGTCAATGTCCCTACCCTGTGTCCATCTCAAAGTCGATAATGCTGCTGGGTTCTCTGAATTTAAAAGCAGAGTTGAGCCAGTGACAAATATTACTCCATGGGGTATGTGCATGAACAGTTGTGGACAAAAGACATATTTTGTCTTAACTATCAGATACTTGTGGAAAATCTATCAATTTTTAAACACACAAAATGAAATGTATTTAAAGTTTAATACAGACAATTTCATAAGCGAGGAAGAAATGAATGAGTGTATATGACTCTATGTTGCCAGCTCTTCTAACTAGAGGTATTGTCATGGTTAGAACATGATTCATCTCGTGGGTTTTTTTGGCAGATGGAAGCTTAAGAGGTATTGTTTATGCACTGTGTAATTAAAATGATTTCTGAAATTTGGAGCAGTGATAGCTAACTATTGAGTCAAATGTTAATTTCTCATAGAAAGTTCAAGGGACAGACAGACAAGTGAGCTTCACCTAATAGTTTATTTCCTTTGTCATGTAACAGACGTAGCAACATAAAGGTAGGTGATTTAGAAGAAATCATCCACAATAGTTTTATATTTAATGGGGGAAAATGACATATAAGAAAACCCAAGCATGAGGCAATTGATTTCTCAGTTGGGATGTATTTCAGGGAAATATGGCAGCGTGCCTTCCCCATCAGGACTTGGTCATCATTCCACTATTCATGAACAGATGCCTTGCGCACATCCCCAAGTGTAAGTGAATTCATTAAAAGATCTGGGGAATTGAGATATTAATTCTAAATCATTACATATTATAGATTTTCTGGTAACAAGTAGGGGGACATGGCAAGGAGAGGAGACAGGAGAGATTTTATCTGACTCTTGGCCAAAAGTTAGTCTCCTGAGATCAACCAAAAGAGTTCTTTTTCAAAAGTGTAACTTTGCAACTCTTAAAAAGATTTAAGCAGATATTGTCACAGTGTAGAAGGTGACACAAGACAAAGTTGAGTCATGAACACCAGATGCCATATATGGAAGAAGAAAGTGATAATCAGTTGAGTGCAAGAGTGTGCAAATGATTTTGTTCTCTCTAAGCTATAGGAAATAATTTTCTGGCAACATTTTTGTCAGTGCCTCTGTCCTGCAGGGCATTGAAAGGAGACTGTTAATAGTAAACATTTATATATATATATATATGCATGTTTTTTTCTTTTCAATTTAGAGCTTCGTTGCTCTCTTTGGAGATTATTTTTTTACTCAGACAATTTGGCACTAGTTAGTTGATGTGTGGGTGGGTGTATTTTCTCACCTGCACAATTAACTTGAAGTTATTTTTGGAATCATTTTCATTTCCAGCTATTATGATGATACCATACTTGGGAAAAAAATGCTGTTGAGTTTGAATTTAGAGATTCTGAGTATCTAAGGGCAAAATGTGACAATCGGGTCACAGGGAGAACTCCAAAATAGCATCAGAACTGTGTTAGGATAAAGTTGTCGAGTACATAATTCTTATGGATGTGTTCTTTATGCATTCTGCCTCTGTTAGTTGATGTCCCTTCATGAAAGTCCTATGGGTGCAACATCAAACACTTCTATCTGCTTTTCAAGTGACTTCATGTCTTAAAAATGGAGGAGTTACTTGAATGGTCTCCTCAAAACCATATTCAAGAACATGGATGGGATGGATGGTAAAAATATGCTATATTTCTGTAATGAAATCCTGATGATGTTTTCTATATTTGGTCCTGTTTGTTAGTTTATTTTGGCATTGCTTGCTACTTCAACGCCACCAACACCACAACAATGTTGAGATAAATATTCCTATATATTGGTTGGAAAATAGGAAGTATGGGTTTAGGAGATTACAAATCTTTTGAGTAGAAATCTCTAATTCTGAAAAGATATACAACTTAGGCATCTTGATATTTATCTTTCTAAATTAAGGCAGAGAAACCAATACCTGTAGGCCATATCTAGTGCATTGATTGTGAGTTCAATTTTATTTGGATATCAGCCTACCAGTACATAGAGTACAGGCTATGATGGTTTGAGCTGTGATGGCAGAGTCAGTCCAGTAATTTTCACATAGATCATAAGGGCTCCAGAGCCTAAAGTATTTACTCTCTGGTCTTTATATAAAGTTTTACAACTCATATTTTAAAAGAATCTTAGCTGATGTTTTGAGATTGCAGAAACTGTATCTCTCTTAGAAATTGTACACAAAATATCTAAGTTAATAATTTATTAAATGTTGGTTTTCATGTGAGGGTTAAATAATGAATATGATTTACTAATCATCTCTATGTAAAAATTATTTTAGTGTAATTTTGGATTTTCTTTTTAAATGTAGCAAACACTCTAATGCACCAATTTAAAAGACAATGTAGCTTATTTTTTACTAAAAAGTAATATCTTTATATATTTTGAAATACCATTTTTAGTTAATGGAAGTCCATGCATCAGTTCTGTTCTTAAAACATGAATGAGATAGATAATGGCTGTGGCATTATGAGAAAGTGGGACTGTAGGAAATAGTTATCCCTACCATAACCATATTTTCACATTCTTGCCTTGCTCGTCAACATGGTATCTTCAGTTGGACCAAGTTACCTTAAACCCTATCAGTTTAAGAAATCAGCAAATACATAGGAACTCTTATCTTTGATTTGTGTTAACAGCAGTCATAAGTGATCTTGCCTGGTATAAAAATGATATACTTTAAAAACCTCAGATTTTTGTTGTCAGTGGAGGAGATGGAGCAAGAGCTGTCACTGTTTAAACAAAAGGATGATTTGAGTAGAATATGAAACATGAGCTGATTAGTCTTTCAAACAAGACACGGATCTCTGCCACCTGTTCCCATCCAGCTGTTTAGCTCCACAGTGTTCAAAGATGTCAGCCAGCAGTTCCACTTTCTATTCAGGTACACCACAAAATCTATCTGCCTTCCTTTGAATCTTAGATGGTCTTGTGACCTGCTTTGACAAATGAAATGCAGGTCATCTCACATCCTGGGATAACTGTGGTCAAGTCTTTGAGGAGTAGCAATTCTTCTGGAAACCCAGAAGAAGATAATGACTCAAAGAGGAAGGCATCCCAGTGGTGCCAAACTCACTGACAGGTAGATTGGAGACCAAGTGTTGGTAATTAAATAGAGTTGTATAAATGTTATTCATATTTGGTTTTCAAAAGTAGTTGTGGAATGTTTGAATTAAAATTCTGTCTAAAGTGAATTCTTCAAAAGAAATCAGTCACAATACTTGTGTACCAAAACAAATGTCGATAGCAAGAGTTTACATAAAATAAGGACATCTGTCTCACTTCTTGATATATGTAATGGTCTTGATAAGATTTACAAGTTAGTTCTAGGTGCGCACTAGGTGTCATCAGAAGAACCTTTATGTGTACCACCCATCTGCTCTCTATTTCCCACATATCTCTTCCCAGTGATTCAAGGAGATGGGTCTATCTCATTCTGCTAGGCCTAGACCAACAGGAAATCAATTTTCATCCTTGGCATTTTCATGTTTCTTATCTAGAATATAAATACACTGCTAGAAAATGTCTCATATTAGTCACGGTAATTCATGATGGCTCTTGCTGGGGAAAATTTGCTTAAAGATTGCTAGAAAGTGTTCCTTCCCTAAAATTTATCTCAGTCAAACCTTACTACCCTCTTCCCTTCAGGGTAGGTGCTATTTATTGCCATACACTTGAGTTTTGAAAGAAATTGTGTGATTTGGCCAAAGTCACACCAAAGTTGAAAAAGATAAAACTTAGGTTTACCTCGCTCCCAAGCTCCTGCACATCCTGTGCCTGAGGCCTGATTCAAAGGGTATTCTATCAGCAGAATATGAAGTCATGAAACCTTATTGGAAACTGCTCACTTATAAAGCTCAAGTGAGGCCATGACTGCCTTGGGAGACAAAGTTTCTGTACCCAAACCACAGAGCCATTCTGAAGATTGTTTAAGGCAGAGGCAGAGTTGAAAGTAGCCTCTGGTAGCAGTCTAACCTGTGCAGGAATTCTATCTGTCACCAGCTGTAGAATATGCCCCCCCAAAGCCATTTCCGTTTCCTCTTAGCATTGTCTGTAATATGGAGATGTGCTAATACTTTCCTTTTTCAGTTGCTAACATAAGAAATAAGACAAAATTGTGATAATTTTGACTTTGTGATTGCTATTACTTTTACTCTGACAATATAGCTATACCCAAGAAATGTGATGTTTAACGTATTAACATTAGCAAATATAATGCAAGTGCAGACTGGTGTGATGGAAGCATGGTTAGCAGCAGGTAGTGTGGAAATTATAACCCAGAGTCAGACAACTTTAATTCCCATTGAAAACCTGTTTTTGAAAGCTGTGGGCTACCCAATGACAGATTAGTTTATGAAAGGCAATTCCTGACGCCTTCTAGCCGAACTCAACTAAATCATAAATCAAGTATATGTTAATTTTGGTATCAACTGGATAAAAAGCTGGATATCTAGATGTTTCTGTGAAACATTTCTCAATAGAATGCCATCTTACAGCCTGTTCCATGAAACATTTTATACTCATGCTTATAAGCTCTTACCATTGGCATACACTCTCTGGGTCTCCATAACTGGTGTGCCAGTCTTTAATTCATATCACAAAATTCAACCTGGAATATTTTTCCCTTTGGGAAGATTCATAAAATACCACAAGCTTCTTTTCTCTCACATAAAATTGAGATATTAATATGAACTAGTGCAGGTATATGTAGACAGAAGTTTTGTCCCGCCTGGTCCCACAGCCATTCAATAAACACACAGAGGCTTATATTAATTGTAAACTCTTTGGCCTATTAGCTCAAGCTTATTATTAACTAGTTTTACAGCTTAAATTAACTCATTTTTGTCTTTGTTTAGCTATGTGGCTTGGTACCTTTTCTCAGTGAGGCATTCTCATCTTGCTTCCTCTGCATGTGGCTGGTGACTGACTCTCTGCCTTTCCTCTTCCCAGAATTCTCTTAATCTGGTCACCTCACTTATTCTTCCTGCCTGGCTACTGGCCAATCAGTGTTTTATTAAACTAATATGAGTGACAAATCTCTACAGTGTGCATTATCCCACAGCAGATATAATTATTTTCATGGTGTTTAGCAGTTGGTTGATTGCCATGAATGGGGATTGTTTTACAGCTCTTGATAAAAAATGTCAGCTCTTCCTTATATATACCTCAACAGGTTGTTTGAATACCCACTGTATGGTGTAAGCAGAGCTACAGGTGGGAACATAGAGGATCCTGTGGATGGTGTTTTCCCTTTCTAAAGGCAGAAATAAATAATGTATCCTTTACTTTTCTCATTGCCATGATAAAATACATAAGAAAAGTAACTTAGGAAGAAATTTTTTTCAGCTCACAGTTTGAGGGATGCAGTCCATGATGATGGGGATTGCATGGCAGCAATAATAAGTGGTGACTGGCCACCTTAGATCCTCAGTCATGATGCAGAAACAGATGAATGCTGGTCCATGCACAGCTCTCTTTTTCCTTTTAATTCCGTTTGGCACCCCAGAAATTTGTGTGGTCCCACCCACATGCCAGGTACAACTTCCCTCATCCTTTAAAACGTTCTGGAAATACCCTCACACAGCCAGAGGTTTGCCTCCTATGCCTGCTTAGGTGGGCCATGAAGACTGACAATCACAGCCTTCTCTTCCAGACACAAGCTGGAGAAGAGAGCAGAAACCCATTACCTACACAAAAGCCCTCCTCCCCTCAGCTGTCCATGAGGCACCTGTTTAGGTAGGGCCTAAATTTAGGAACCAGGAGCAGCTTTTAAATCTTAGCCTATAAACCCCTGCTCTGAAAATCAGGGGTATCATATTATTTTCTGAGCCCGTATCTTCTTCAAATTTGTGAATAATTGTAACTTCAGACTTAAGCAAGCACCTAGCTTATAAGAATGTGTTCATCCAAGACTTCTAATACTGTTGGTTGAATGCAGTTATGCATATAGAGCACAGATACAGTAATTGGCATCTAGTAGGTGTTCACAAATGAAGCCTATGAATGTTTCCTCTGGCATGACTGGAAGAGTATTTCTAGTAAGTGACCATAGTTTATTAAAAGACTGATGTTCTGAAATGGACTTGTGTATTATAAAAGTCTGAGTCAGCGTAAAAGATTCTTTTACAATGTCTTACAAGTATGCAGTGACTGATGACCACAATGCTAAGCACTGGAGAAACCCCATCCTTTAATAATCACCAATCTTATTAATATGTCTATGACTATTTCACGTGTCTTTAAAGAAATAATTCATATATTTATTCATTTATCAAATATTTAATATGTACCTATCATGTACCTGGCAAGACTATGTCATTATTTTAGGGACAGTCTGGTAAATAAACCAAAGCCTAAATATACTAACATTTGATATTTCAGCTGGAAAATATCTGTAAACAATCATGTTAAGATGTACAGAGTAGACAACTAAGGATATGATTTTTTGAGTGTCAGGAAATAGGAAGTCTGGCTTCAAAATATTAACACAAGAGTAATCATAGCCTGACATTTCATAAATCCAAGCCCAGTCACACTGAAGTTTAATTCTTAACACTACCAGATTCAAAACTGGTATATTTTTTTCCTTCTTTACAAGTAACAAGGGAACTAGACACCCTCTTCTATAATCTTCAGGTGCTGGAGTGGGGAAGATTTAGAAAGACAGGAAGAGCTGGGCGGTGGTGATGCACGCCTTTAATCTCAGCACTTGGGCGGCAGAGGCAGGTGGATCTCTGTGAGTTCGAGGCCAGCCTGTTCTACAAAGTTCCAGGACATCCAGGGCTGTTACATAAAGAGGCACTGTCTCAAAAAAAAAAAAA
>LOJH01049062.1:0-24311 GCA_001685095.1 Ellobius talpinus
GAACTAAAATCATCAGTAAAGTGAGGTGAAAGTGAGTATAAGGAGTTAAGAATCTTTTGAGTGGGGTAAAACCAGAACAGCAGTTTTGGGCAGGTAGTAATTCTATGTCCTTGGAGATCTGTGAATATCTTAGATGGGTTGCTCTGTGCCTGGACCCTAAGCATTGACCAAATGCCTGCTGATAAAGATAACTGCAGGAAGGCGGATCTCTGTGCTTCCCTAGGAGAGAGGAATGAGGCCTGGCAGTGGGAGACTGTTCTGAACTAAGGAATTAATTCCCAGATATGTAACAGAAAGGGAAGTCAGCTACAGTGAAAAATCTGCAGCAAAGGACAGTCACTTTATTCACAAAGCAATAATGCTAAAAAAAAAAAAGCCTTGCTTTTTGGTTTAGCTTTTATCAGATCCCTGGGTTCCAATAAGTCGCTCACGAAAAGATGATTGGGCAATTCCTGTGTAATGCTGCAGCTGTAGCAGCTTGGTTTCGGTCGACGTGATGAATGAACACCGTGGCCCAAGATAACTTAGGGGAAGAAAGGGTGTTTTTTGACCAATAGTTTACAGTTGTCATCCAGGGAAGACAAGGAAGAAGGCAGGAGCAGCCACGCTTTCTGGCTTGCCTCCCTTGGCTCTCTAACCTGCTTTGCAGTACAACCCACAACCACCTGCCCAGTGGTGGTGCTGCCACAGTGGCCTGGGTGCCCTCCTCCATCAACTAGCAGTTAGGAAAATGTCTCTCCAGTCTGATGGAGGCAACTCCTTAAAGTTTCCTCTTCCCGGGTGTATCAAGTTGACAACCCCAAATAGCCATCGAATGAAAAAAAAAAACAAAAAACCAAAAACACCAGGAACCCCTACTCTTCCTGTTTTTAGCTTAAGAAACAACTGATCTGTATTTTTGAAGATTCTACCACACCCTTTGGTCTATGCAGTAGTATCTTTAAAAGAAACAAAATTCAGAATCCTAGACAGAGTTGCCAGTAAGGAATCTTTACTTAGCATCAATGTGGCACAAAGCACCATACAAATTCAGACTTTTCAGTCATGTGACAAACAGAAATATCCACATAGGCACTAATATAGAGAAAATATAATTTGAAAAGCTCAGGGCTTTGCTGGGGACTTAAAGATAAACTTCGGGAAGGTTGCACTGAGGGGACAAAGTGCAGATGGCCTGACAGAAGAAAGGGCAACTAAACAAGGCAACTTGGACAGCTTGGGCAAAATGAAAGGTCCTAGCACAGGATGTGTACAAGAAAAGTCCTTTCTCGCACTCTTCAGAAAGAATGAGCCAACTGGGCAGTGGTGTGCACACCTCTAATCCCAGCACTAGGCAGGCAGATCTCTGAGGCTTCAAGGCTAGCCTGGTATATAGAGTGAGTACCAGGACAGCCACAGTTACACATAGAAATCCTGTCTCAGAAAACCTAAGGAGCAAGATCTGTAATTCCTCTAACTTCACAAATAAAGACCATAGTAAGACTGGGGCATGTTCAGATTGAATACCTCAGCCTTTGGCATACATATATCCAAAGAGTCCAGAATGTGCAGATGAAAGTTCCACCCCAACCCCCCTCTCCCCTGGGAGTTGCCCCAGTCCAGACTCTGCTCCAGAGAAAGCCCTCCAAACAATGACCCCTTCCCAAAATACTCAAGACAACTCCCAAAGGGTATTTAAACTGTCCCTCAGAGAACAAACAGGTGGTTTTCCTGTCTTCCTTTCCAGTCTCCCCTCTGTGGGGTATCCATTAAACCCGGGCTTTTTCTAATTTGGTTTGATTTGGTCTGATTCAGATTATTGCATCGGCAGAGAGGCTTGTTGGGGTGCAGAAGCCCAGAAATCCTTACTGTGTGGGTGGGGGCATAAATACAGGAGAGAGGGGAAGACCTTAAAATAACAGTAAGGAAGCCTGAACAAGTCCTAAGAATCATAACGTATCTAGTGAAAACAACTATAATACACTTCAGTCTGTGCACACATTTAAGCAGTGTTTCCCTCAAGTGCCACAGACTATCTAATCTAGCAAGACGCCTCACCACCACGCATGGGAAGCCCTTTTAATTTGTTGGCCAGTGTTGTCCAAGAGACTCCCAAAACACACAGGCTATTGCTATTGCCCTCAGTTGCTCTGAGATGAGAGGTTAAATCCCTATTGCTGAAGACACTATGCACTTCAGACATAGGTCCCAGAGGACCCAACTTAGGTCTGACTTGAAAACCTCCTCCCTAAAGACTAACTTCCATGGTACCAGAAGCTTCTATGCAAGCTTTTGGAAGAGGGCAGCAACCAGCTATCTTAAAGGCTGAAGGCATGCATTTATGGAGATTGGCTGATACACAGTATTTATAGTGCTGCTTCTTGTAGGGATCAATTGGGATCAGTTGAGGCCAATAACTCAATTCTTTGTAAAACTCTTTTGTAGGTTTCTGAAAAGTATTTTATCCCTTTGCTCATATGACCCTTTCTGTGCTATTCAGTAAATACAGAATAAAGCCCTTTATGAGGGACACCCATACAACACACACATACACAGGTACATGGCAGACACACAGAGAGCAGTTACACACAGTCTCACATGGCTGCCTAAACATAAGCTGAACAAGGACGACACCAAGACATGCCAGCATGGAAAGGGAAAAGCCCAGAAGGTCTCAGCCCTAGACAAAGAACTGCAGGTTACTAAGGAATGCTGAAAGCAGAAGAAATAGTTTTCCCTAGGGAAAACCACATCAATTGGTCATCCAATACCATCCTTGAAAACAGGTACATACAAGTAACATTATACAGGCTGAGCAGGATGCACTTAATTATTTAGGAATATGTATTATAATATATATATAAATATATACAAATTCCTAAATAAACATACACACACAAATGTAATAAAAGAAAAAGACCATGAATTTGACAGCAAGGGGTGGGGTGGTACATGGGAAGGTCCTAGAGAGAGAAGAGGGAAGGGGGAATGATAAAATTTTATTATAATCGCAAAAATCAAAAAGTTATAATTAAAAAGGTCAGAAAGCTGGCTCGGGTTGTTACAGAAGGGGCAGAACGATAGGACTGAACTGAAACAGTCTTCTGGACATGACATGCTCTCTGCTACAGCTGCCTGCAAAAGAGCAAACCCACCAGCCTTCTAGCATGAGATGGAGCTCATGAGCCCCAACCCTGAGGAGATATTCAGTTGATGACTTTCGTGGAAAGGAGAATGAGTTTTAAGAGTGTGGCACCTGGTGGCCACAGGAGTATATGGGCAGCATAAATTGGAGTTGGGTTACTTAAAAAAATAAAAATAAAAAATGTAAAGTTGAGAGAGAGTGGGAAAATAGTGGATGGACAGAGGCGGAGATGACCAAAGTACACTGTATGGAATTCTCAAAGAATTAATAAAAAATTACATTAAAAATTAAAAATATAAAATACATTAACAAATTGGAAAGCCAATTTGTAATTCTAACATTTTGGTAACTAATCCCAAAGAAGAGAAATCCTTAAATTGTTTAAGATTTTCTTATGGAAGAACAAAGTTTTCAGGCTGAAAACTCACCAAGCACCCGACAGAAGGGATGAAAACAGACCTTGTCTAGAGACAGTGCAGCAGGACAAAGGTAATACTACAAATGCCAAGTGGGTAAGAATTCTACAGCCTGCCAAAATACCCAGAAAGTCTAAAACAGACATTCCAAGAGTGTGTACTCTCAAAACACATCTCATTCTTTATTTTCAAAAGTGACTGTTTCACACATTTTGGGGGGAAAAAAAACAAGGAAAAGGGTCGTCTAGGCTGTCAAGTGAAACGTGCTGGTAGTGACCAATACCAGGTAATATACTCAGGCTTTCTGAAAAACTTTCTCCAAAAGGATGACATTGATAAAACATCTTTTTCTGAAAGTCAAATGGACTCCTAAGGAAGACCTCAAGGAAACAGGCTGTTTCGCAACAGTCCCCTTTGGACAAACAATTCCCCATAACAATCAGGTCTCCTCACTTCATTTTAGTAACTTACTGTGAATACTCACCTGCCTGCAGCGCCAACTGCTGTTTTTCTTTGAAATGTGATTCCTTTCATTCTACACAACACAATTTTCACTAGCTTCAAGATTCCTTTACTGGTAGCTCTATCTGTGTAGAAAAAAATATGAACGTTCTTCCAGGTTTCTCTGCTCCTTTGGTCTTGTGCAGCCCCCACAGAGGAACTGGAAAGGAAGTTTCAGAACGACTTCCTACTGGAGTGGCTAATGGGACAATGAAGTAATAAATAACTTTGGAGGGCTGAAGAGGTAGCTTTTGGTAGAGTGACTGCCTAGCATGCAGAAGGCCATGCATTCAATTCTCAACAAGGAACAATACTTTCAATTTTAATGTGCATATAGTTAGTGCCTACGCGTTCTTCAGACTCTTGCCCCTCATGTGTAGTTCATTATGGTCAGTGAACTGTCAGGAATTTAACATCAACATTGTAGGTTAAAGATGTAAAATTTTGTCCTTTGGGGCAACACACACACACGCACGCACGCACGCACGCACGCATGCACGCACGCGCAGGCTGGGTGGTAGTGGCACATGTCTTTAAATCCCAGCATTCGGGAGGCAGAGACAGGCAGATCTCTGTGAGTTTGAGGCCAGCCAAAGCTACAGAGAAACCTTGTCTCAAAAAACAAAACAAATCACAAAAAGCAATTTAGAAACATACAAATTCTATTGTAATTTTTGTCTAAATATATAAACTAGAAAGTTATAAATTATACAATGGTATGTACATAAAATATTATTTACATTCTACTCAAGTAAAGTAACAATAACAAGTGATACTTGATGCATATCAGAGTGTCCTTATTTCGTTTCTAACCTAAGTTATACAAAATTAGATATAAAACATGAATAACCTGAGCAAGTGAAACCAAAGGATTAACTATGATTTCATTGACAACTGATGTAGTTCTAGCTTGTCGAGAGACAGTCAAGACAAGGTTATATTATTTTTTTCCGACACTTATTAACCCCACACTGGCAGAGGATTTCCTTTTCGGGCACGGTCCCAGCTTCATAACCATAATCCCAGGTCAGTTCTGTTCTTGCTTTCACATACCTAGAAAGTAGAAAAAGAATCATAAATCAACCTAAATAATTCTTCCACATGAATCAACCTTGAATATGCCAATTTTCATATTCACAAAATTAACCATCCTCAAGTTGCTCTATTCTCTTTCCACATCATCTAATCATTTGACTTTTATTTCAAGCCTCCCAAAAACTATGTAACGAAGTATATCTATGAGGAATGGTGCTTTGCAAACATAAAGGCTGTGGCACACAAGCAAATGGAGCAATTCAGACTTTAAAGCAGATATAGGAAACAGGCATATTTCTTATGTGCGACAGCTTTCTTTTTCAATTGCTATTTTTACTTCAGGATACTAATGTTTTCCTTTGGGTGTTTTGACAATGATTTTGTGAATTAAAGCCATTTGCTATTTTTCCCCCAATATTTCTTCTTGTATTTTTCTCCTACATTTTTAAGAACTGTGGAAGACTGCACTTCTCATTCAGTGTGGTTTTGGGACTCACTGCTGAGTTGGGCTGTGAGCTGGTTATTTCATCTCTGAGAGACCTGGCAGTCAGAAATGAGTGCACTCAGAACCAGGAGGAACCTGCAGTAAGTTGTTAAATAAACCTTGCTGTCTGAATGCTGTCTGATCTGCATCCTGGGGTCCTTCAGGACCCGTCTACCTTCTTTCTATGGACACAACTGTGAAATGATATATGCAAACAATACTGTCTGCAACACCTGGCACAAGGCTGTTCAAGAAGTGTTCGCTGGGTAGGTACATGGCTAGTTCCACTCGCTTTCTCAGAACTCTCTACCTTGCTATGGTGATCATGTGATGGACCAGGATCTCATAACATAACCCTTTCCATGATAGCTGGCATTTGCCCTTTCGTGTAAATTCAAGTGTAGATGTCATATGTATTTGATGGACAGTGTCCTAACAAAGTCAGTCACTTGTCATTTGTCCTAAAATAATAAATACATTTCCATGCTGTTTCAAAACACTGACTGCACCTTACCTTTGCAGCACTTGTCCACTCCCTGTGCTGGTGTGGTCAGAGCCATAGCTTTGTGTGACGGATGTTCTAAGGCTGGGCTATCTCCCCAGGCTAAAAGCTAATTTACTTTTTAAACGCTGTCTAACACATGCCCACACCCTGTTTCTTCATAAATAAAACTCGCTTACATTTTCATACTAATACTTTTAAACAGTTCTAAAGATGGTCAATCGTCGGTGGAACTGGGAGTAAATTTGAAGTACATAAAAAGTTATCTTAAAAAAAAAAAAGTAGAGGTCTAGGTGAGGCCTTCAGTCCTGGAACTCGAGAGGCAGAGGCAGGCAGACCTGAGTTCCAGCAGATCACACAAAGAATCACTGTCTCAAAACAACAACAAAACAAAACAAAAAGAAAACCAAAAGAGTTCATGGCCAACCTTGGCTGTGTCCTGAGTACCTGGTCAGCAAAGGGTAAATGGCAAGACCCTGTCACAAAAACAACAAAAAGCTAAATGAATCTCTTCTGCAAAATTACTGAAGGTTTTCACCAACATATACAATTTTACTGACTGCTGTAAAAGAAAATGTTCATATTTAGTAGTAAGTCAAATTATAAAACTACATATGGAAGTTTGTTCTAATACTATATTCTGAGTATGCACAGTAAAAATGGGAACTCTGTTGATCAAAACAAAAAGGATAAACCAGTCTTCCTCATGTTCCCCTGAACTGAACTATGCAATCTGATGTCCTCAAGCCCCTTAAGAATTAACTCTAAGCCGGGGGTGGGGGGTGGGGGGTGGCACAAGCCTTTAATCCCAGCACTTGGGAGGCAGAAGCAGGCAGAACTCTGTGAGTTTGAGGTCAGCCTGGTCTACATGAGCTAGTTCCAGGACAGCCAGGGCTACACAGAGAAATCCTGTCTTGAAAAACAAACAAACAAAAACCAACCAGACAAACAAACAAAATTCTAAATGAGAATAAGAATAGAAATTCCAACTGTTTAAATTTTTACTGAATAGTTAACAGTTTAGGATAACAGTATTTTATGATATCAGATATTTGGGGCTATGCTTCATCTTTTCATTCTTTTTTTCATATCTACTATTTTAAAAGTCATAGCTGCAGCAATAATTGTATAAACAAAACAACTGCAAACCTGTTGGTAAAGAAGGCGACCAATGGAAAATTCCTGTCATGTGTTTCTACAAAAACATTCTGTACACAGAGATTCGGGGAACAACTATGCTGTTAAAAAAAAGAATTAAAGGTTAGATAGAGCATAAAATTTAGAAGCTTTTTATTTAAAATATGTGAACACTATTGTTTCCTACATATCTCAGTGATTTCGTCTTTCTCATTTTAATATACAATCCACCACCACTCTTAACAGTGTAGTTATAGCAGGAACCCATTCAGTAAAGCCAGATATCTTGCTGAAATATAAGATAGGACCCCCTAAATGGGGATCGTTTCTCAGTACTTAATATTATAAATATATTTATATTTCAACTCAACAATACTATATCAAAAAATGTATTGTACAGAGCCTTCTGCATAGATATCTACATGTAAGATTGTTAATGAACAGTTTTTAAACAGGAAACATTTGGAAATAAAAGCTGCCTGTAAGGAGCTAGTTAAAATTGACACAATGGCATTCTATGCAGCATAAAGGGAGAAACATGCTAACAAGAAGAATCGGGGCCAGTGAGATGGTTCAATGGGTAAATGCATTTGCCAATAATTAGCCTGATAACCTGTGTTTGATTCCTGGAACTTACATGATAAAAAGGGGAGAACCAACACTCCAATTTGTTCCCTAAATTCCACATATGCATGTGGCATGTATATATCCCCACCTTATATACAAAATAAATAACTAAATGTAAAGAAGAAAGTACCAGTGTACTGATACATATTGATCTTCAGGATAGTATTGTTCACTCAAAAAGCAAATATAAGAGGTAGATCAAGCCGGGCAGTGGTGGTACACATTTTTAATCTCAGCATGAGGGAGGCAGAGGGAAGCAGAGGCAGGCAGATCTCTCTGAGTTCGAGGCCAGTCTGGTATACAAAGTGAGTTCCAGAACAGCCAGAACTACACAGAGAAACTCTGTCTCAGAAAACAGAGTAAGAGCTCAATTAATAATGTACTAAGTAGACTTGAGCTCAATCCCTAGAACCCATGTGAAAAAGCCAGGTGTGGCGGTACATGCTTGTGATATCAGGGCTCGGGAGGTAGAGAAAGGAGGATCCCTGGGGTTTGCTGCCAGACAGCCCAGCCTGACTGGTAAGCTGCAGGCCATTATTATAAGTACTCTTGTTTTAAAAAACCAAGGTGAATGGCACTGCAGGAAAATACAATTGACCTGTGGCTCCCAAACACACAAGCACACAAGTGCATGGAAGCCACCATCCGTGCACTCATACACACTCACAAAGTGAATAAGCTATATAGAAAAGGACACCACATATGCATTTACTTGCATTTGCAAAGTGGGGGCGGAAGAAACAAGAGCCATAGAATGGGTCAGGGAAATTGGTAGCATACTACTTTTCAAGAGAAGGCATTAGCTGGGCATTGGTGGCACATCTTTCTTTAATTCCAGCACTGGGAAGCAGAGGGAGGTAGATATCTGAGTTTGAGACCAGCCTGGTCTACAAGTAAGTTCCAGGACAGCCAGGGCTACATAGAGGAGAAACCCTGTCCTGAAAAACCTAAAACATACATACATACATGGAAAGGACTTGAAAATGAGCAAGACAGAGTTTTAACGCAGAGTACACACAATATAGTTCTTATATCCTAATCCAAACCCGTATCTCTGAAGAATAGACATGTATAAACAGTTGATTTCTCAACATAGCCATGTAACCCCTTTCCAAGGTTTGTAACATGGCACTACTCTCAATACCACCATCCCAGTTCTTCTTAGCTGCCCACTGTCATCTATTATTGACATCACAAGACTCATAGACACCAAGTCTCTCCAATACCCTTTAATATGTCCATCACTTACTTCAGTGATTATTTCCTATTCAACTTTTTGTGCAACTTGGACAACTGAATTTGAAAACTGTGTGTTTTATGCACGTGTGTGAAGACATGCATATATGTATACCTGTCTATGGAAGCTGGAAGTCAATGTCGGATATCTTGATTGCTCTTCACCTTACTTTTACATCATACAGTAATTTTTTGTAATCTTATTTTTTGAGACACGGTCTCATTGAACTTGGAGCTTGATGTTTGGGCTAGACCAGCCAGTAAGCCCCAGCATCTTCCTGTCTTCTCCCTAGTGTTAGGATTACAAGTGCATGCCATGAGGCCTGTTTTGTGTGTGTGTCTCTGTATATGATGTACTGTGTGTGGTATTGTGTGTATGTGTGTATACAAGTACACGTCTGTGTATGTGCATGAGAAAGCCAGAGGATGCAGCTCTACCCTGCTCCAGAATAACCCCTTGAGAGAGCATCTCTCACTGAAACTGGACCTAGCAAGCCTCTATCTCCACCCCTCAAGAGTGCTGGGGTTACAAGCATGCATATTGCCACACAAGGTTTTTATGTGGGTGCTGGGATCCAAACTCATGTCCTCCTGCTTGGCAAGCACTTTACTGAATGAGCCATCTTCCCAGCCCTGAAAAATGACTCATGTATTTATTTTTCCTTGGTTTTATGCTTTGTTTTGTGTTTTAAAGACAGGTTCTCACACTGTAGCCCAGGCTAGTCTAAAACACAGGAAATCCTCCTGCCTCAGCCTGAAAAGTGCTGGGATTACAGGCATGAGCCACCATGCCCACCCATTTCTTAAGTTTTCTAATGCAAATGTTTACTGTATGGTAAGCACTTTCAAGCAATTTATATTAATTAGTATGATCCTCAAAAAACCCTAAATAGTCATTCCCATATTAACAGCAGGAATTAAGTATCAAGAAGTAGCATGCAGAGGTACATAAACAGAAAACTGGCTCGGTCTGTCTTTAGAACCTATTAATTCTATCTTCTTGATAAATTTTAAAGAAAGGAGTGCTTAGAAACAAGAATCTTAACCCTGATACTCACATTAAGGAAACGGCCCACATTTCCTTCTTTTGAAGCATCCAATAGAAACACATTCTCTTTACTGAGCCTCATTAAAGAAGGTGACAGAGTCTTCGTCCTTTCTTTTGGCAACTCTTCATCGTAGAAGCCGGGGTGACTGTGAGAGGCTGCAGATTCTTCTTCTCGGGACTTTACTGGAACTTCAAGCACCTTTTCAGTTTTCTTATTATTCAGTGTGGCTATGTGCTTCCACCTGCCCTCCGGTGAAGTGTCTTCTCGACTTCTAGTCATATCTATCACGTCTGATTCAATCAGCTGTCCATCTTCGGAGTAACCAACTTGGTTTGAACCTAAGTCCTCTAGTAGACATTGTTAGGAAGAATTGTCAGGGCATATACTTGGCTGAGTAACAGTGCTAAGGTTAGGTTAGAAGACAGCTGCTTTAAATAGCATAATCCTTACCACGCATTAAGGTAGGCAGTATTACTCGACTTTTATAAATGAGAACACTGAGTCTCAAGGACTAAAAAGATTTCCCTGACTCATACAGAGAACTAGAGAAATATACAGGTATGCCCAAATTCTAAAGCCTGTTTTCTTTCTGTGGCATCACAGCTTTTCATACATCTACATGTTGTTTCCTCATTAATGTATTTAATATCAAATTCAGTAAAAGTGGCTTTCCTTTCACTGACTCTGGAATCTGTATTTAAGTATAGTCTAGATTCATGCAACAAGAGAGTGAGAGGCCGTTAACATGTCATAGTTCTAAGAACACTGTCAGGAGTTCTTTTCCACAAACTCCAGCAAAAACAACTGTGTTTCTGGGGCTTGCACAGACTGATGTTTGGTGCCTTTAAGACCAGTCAAAAAAATGTACTATTATAAACCAATAAAGGAGATAAACTTAGTCATTAATGGTATATTTCCAAATAGCCAATAAGGACAATTTTAAGTGTTCCCAGCATCAAGAAATAACAAATCTCTGAGGTAAATGATCATTACACACTGTATAATGACTGCCTTATCATACTCATAAATACATGCAACTAGTAAAAATATTTTTAGAAAGAAATTTGACTTACTAAAAATTAAAAGCTCATGGTTTAATCATTATCGTGTGGATGCTACTCCTATAGTACTTGAATTTTAGTCAAGATTTCTGATAGTTTCTACTAGCTATATAGTGTAGTTATTTGATATATATACTTAGCAACTGATGAAATGGGGAAAGAGCCAAAGCAACTGTACTCACTGTGGCTCATGTATATCAAAGGGTAAAATAACTATTATGTAAAATGCTCTTAATAGAATTTCCCAGTAAGGAGCAACCATACCTCCACCAATCTACCCTGTAACACTACCTGGGGAGTTGGGGTTGCAGATTAAGGGTATGAAGTGGGAGAAGAGGCAGCAGTGGCAGGCCTGCTCTCCAAAACAGGGCATTTGTCATCCATCTCTCTACTGAGGGATTCATCAAAATACAAAAGTTGCAAACCCCAGTCTGCCCAAGCTGTAACATTTGTCATGTAGAGGCTGAACTCCAAAAGACAGTACTCTGTGGAGGGAGTTTGTACCCTCGCTATCATGATGTTGAGGATCCTATACAGTGGTATGGGCAGAACTGCTAGAGAAATGTATATTTAGAAGTCCAAAGGGAAAGATTTGAAGTGGGCTGCTTTAGCTAGAGCTTCCAGAGCCACAGACAACACCTGCAGATCACATAGTGAGAGTCATCCACTCTACCCCTCCTGCCATGCAGTAAGTCATTACTGAAACCAGACCAGAAGTCTACAAACTCCTGTAAACGGAGGCCTAGTCACCAAGGATTTGCTAGTCATAGAATCTCTGTTGTGACTATTCAGTTATGCTGATGTAGAGGGAAAGTAGAAACATGTTAATCAATGCCTGTAGCTACATTCCACCAAACTTTATTTGCAGACACTGGTGTTACAAGTTCATATAATTCTCAAGTGTTATGAAATATTATGCACCATCTGATTTTTCAACTATTTAGAAATGTAAAAAGTGTCTTTACCAACCATAATTAGTATTTGGCAGGTCAGATTCGGATACAGTTTACCAGTTTCTACATGACAAACCCACCAATTTGTTATGAAGTATATGGAAAGAAGTGGTAGACACCGAACAAAAGGGACAAAGAGGCAAGAGAGGGACAACCATGAGGAAATAAAGCCTACCATGAGCTCTAGCATTAGAGTTTAGGTGTTCTGGAGCTGGCTTAAATCCATTCTCATCTTCAGGGGCGGTAGACTCTGAAGAAACAAAACCCTTCAAAGAAAATAAGAAAGACAGCTCTACTCTCGAAGTCAGGAGAAAGTACTATGCAGCTGAACTTCTTTCACCAAGTATCACCCTTTATAGGCTGTACATACTAGGTTAATTCTGAAAAGCCCCAGAGCTGATATTGTAAGGAGCCTTGACACAAGTGGAGCCAATACATGTACCCTTTTCCCACTATTTGTAGGCACTTTAGTATGCAACAACTACAATTGTCAAGATACTATTTGAACTAAAAATACAAAAATAAATCTGTGTATCTCAGACTTGAATAGCCTGCATGCTCAAAACAATGAAATCAATCCTACATTGTATTATGTAGCATAAATATTTCAGTGAAGGCTAGAAAGGTAAGGTCATATAGTTAATGGCCTTGGAAAGGCATAGCTCCTTTTGTTTTGAAAATAATGTCCTGGGGCTGGAGAGATGGCTCAATGGTTAAGAGCATTGTTTGCTCTTCCAAAGGTCCCGAGTTCAATTCCCGGCAACCACATGGTGGTTCACAACCATCTGTAATGAGGTCTNCTGGCCTGCAGACATACACACAGACAGAATATTGTATACATAATAAATAAATAGTAAATATTAAAAAAAAGAAAATAATGTCTTGCTATGTATCCTGAGTTGACTTCAAAGTCATGATCCTCCTGAACTGGCCTCCCAAGCACTAGCACAGCAGGCATGCAAACAAACATGCAGTCTGCTCTTGTAGTTTTTACCATGTCTTTCTCATTGCAGTGAAAAATAGCTGTCTTCGATTTAGGGCTTCTAATGACTGAGTGACGCTGAGTTTTTGAAATATTTCTATAGTTCATTTCCCTGAAAAGGAAAGAAAAGTTATTCTGTATATCACTAAAACAT
Source organism: Ellobius talpinus (assembly GCA_001685095.1). NCBI lineage: Eukaryota > Metazoa > Chordata > Mammalia > Rodentia > Cricetidae > Ellobius > Ellobius talpinus. The sequence continues at coordinate 13,262 of LOJH01049062.1, forward strand.
AGGTAATATCACTACTTCATAAACTTCCATTATTGTTAGAAATTAATCTAGGGACTAGAGAGATATCTCATTGTTTAAAAGCACTAGCTGCTTTTCCAGAGGACCTGGGTTCAATTCCCAGCACCCACATGGTAGCTCATAATCACCTGTAACTCTAGTCCCTGTGGATCCAAAACCCACCCTGGTCCCTGAGTGTACCAGGTACAAAAGTGGTAAGGGCCAAACACCCATATACATAAAATAAAATTAAAATTTTTAAAAAGAAATTAATCTATACCACATCTATATTATTTATTGGAGGAAGGAAAAGGTAATCATTAGCTACTATTAATTTTAAAATGTGTTTAAAAAATGATCCTAATAAAGCTTTTCAAATAGAATGGTGATACAAAAGTAAAATTAAAATTTATAATATTCATAGTCAGATGAAAGTCATCCACAGTGAACTCAGAAATGGGACACCAAAGGAAATGTGTTGGCCAGATTTTTAAGGTTAGAATGCTGGATTTCTAGGAGTGTTAAACTTAATATATGAGGTGAGAAGATGTTTAGGGGAGGGGAGGTGGGAAGTGAGAGAGACACACAAACAGGGAAAAACCTAAACATTCTTGATCCTTGACAAGGGAGGACACTATGATCTAAAGTTTTTACTTACATTACAGGATCTCTGAGATCACTGCTAAACTTAAGAGAACATTGCTCAGTTTCAGGACTGCTAGGTTGGGTTTCACAGTCTGAACACGCAACTTCTATTTTCCTCTTTTTGGAAAGCTCATTTTCCACATTGTTTTGTTGTTCTCTTCTGTTTTTATCAGTATTGGTTTTCTCAGGAGTGGCTCTGCTTAGTAATCTTCCTGAAATACAACAGACAGCGATCAAAACAGAAAACAACCTCTACCAACAAGTAGGCACCAGCTTCTCTCTAACTAAAAACTCTGTGCTAAGTGCACTGTATTTCTAGAAAAGATAAACTCACCCCACAAAATCTAGACTTGAGGTAACTCATCCAAGAAAACCATTCCGAGACACTAAAAAAAGGCCAATGAGAGACTCATTGTCTTACATTCATAATAAATAGGAGTTATTTAAAAAGAAGCAATAGTCTTTTATTTTGGTATTTTAAAAAGAAATCCACAATAATGTAAAATAAAAACAAAAAAGTCCTCTAGACAATGAAAAGCAAACTTGTTTAAATTCTTTTTAAGTTTGAAACTTTAGACTCTTGAAAAATAATCTATAAAATGTGTGAGATCTACCTATTATGCTCAAACTCAGTTTAATATTAAAATCTTTGTCTCATTTTTTTTCAGGATTCAAAATTATACTTCTTAGAATTAGTGGCTAGATATTCCACTCATCTTTCTAGGTCAACCTTAGGTGTATGTTCTAGTCTGCAGAGACCGCCAATAATGCTTCCTGGACACCACTTAGGGTGCAGAGACAGCTTCCACTCAAGAGCTACTTGGAGAAACAGGATGAATGTCTAGGCAGGCTGGGTGGAGTAGTGTAGTTAGTGGTGTGGAGTCCCTGAAACAAGAGAGATGCTTAGAGTAACTGTCTGACGTTATGTGCACTCATGACAATATTAACTTGGGAAAAACGTTAAGGAGCTTTGATTTGATTGTTTCTACCTTAAGAGCCATGCAGATCTCTTATTTAGAATATTCCCTACCTTACTCCAGAGTTTCTGTGGCTGTGAAGACAGTGTCTAGTGCAACACAGCCTTTCCTTTCTGAAGCACCTATGGCCTTCGGACACAAGACCCAGTGAGTCCTTTGGTGCTCCCCCTACATCTTGTTGTTCAGCACCCGGCTAAAAGGTGCCAATGCTGACTAGGACAACGTATATTCAGATGTATACAGATCTGATTGGGAAATAACCAGAAAACAAATCTTTGCTTTACCTGAATAAATGCATACAAATGTCCCTCTGTCAATGTCATCCAGGCAGCGCACTCCCCAGCCCTTCTTCTCACTTTTAAACACCTGCAGCCTCACCTGGGGACCATGCTGGACGACTCGGTTTTGACACAACTGACGGCTACACTTGCACAACAGGTTGCATTCATAAATGCTGGCAATAACACATAAGACAATGTAAATTAGATGGCCTAAAAAGCAAAATGAAACGTGTACTGCTACTTCACTTAACTTAGGGCTAGATTGCCTGGGTTACTAGCTTTAGTTTTGTGGAGGCCCAAAATGTGAGCCTATTCCACCTTGTCTGAAGGTCAGAGTCTTTGAGGTTGCTCAAAGTTGTTGATAACAACTGTGGCTACAAACCCTGGGTGAGATTACTCGGTGTTTTGGACATTAAGATGGCCCATAGAGGTGTATCCTCTCCACCTTGAACAAAGGTCAGAGAATTGAAGCATACTTCTGTTGTGGATGCCTAAAGGGTCCACTGCCTATACAACAGAATGCTTTTCTCATGAATTCATGACCTGATGTCTCAAAGTATTAAAGCAAGTAACTGTTCCCGTCATCCTTTGTATCATGTTAAAGCAGTCTTTTGCCTTCTTCTCCCCTTTCATATTGGCGTTTAAAAGTATATGGAAAAATAAACATGGGCAGACTCAGGACTTAGAAGTCAGTATGCAGGAGATCGAGTGGCCCTCCCGATACTATCCTATGTCTCTGATTCTTTCTTTTCTTTGTTCCTACTCCCTAACATTTCTAATCCTCATGCCCCTACCCTGGAATGCACAAACTCTCTGTGATTAGGATCATAACAGTAGTCACCCCAAAAAGGTGGTGTATGATATAAGGCAGCCCAACATGGCATGGCTTACAACACAGTTTGTTTTTAAAATGGAATCTATCTATCTATCTATCTATCTATCTATCTTTATGTACATGACTGTTTTACCTATATGAATAACTGTACCACCTGCATGCCTAGTGCCCACAGAAATCAAGAGGGCACTGGATCTCTGAGACCAGAAGTATAGTCCAATGTGAACCCTCATGCGAGTGCTGGGATTTGAACCTGAGCAGCCAGTGCTCTTGACCACTGAGGCATCTTTCCAACCTCAAATGAGAAGTTTATATAATAGAGCTTAACCTACAGGACTGTTTCAACATCACAATATTTACCAAATATGTAACATGGTGCTCAGCACACAGGAAATGTTAGCTTTTTAAATGTGTAAAGGAAACGTATAGGATGAAACTCTTCTAATTCTAGTTCTGTTTTATTACTTAGCATCAATTTTTGATAGGCTGAAAACTATCAACTGACAAATTAGTTTCCTTCATTCACTTTTTCTTTCTAATAAATATATATTATTAGTGTATGTGTGTGCACGTGTGTATGTATGTGTGTGTATGTGGTCATGCTCATGCGTGTGTTGCACACAGCCATACAAGCACAGAAGCCAAGGATGTCAGGTGTCCTGCTCTACCACTGTCTGCATTGGTCCCTACAGACAGGATCTCTTCACTGAAGCCACACTAGGGCCAGCAAGTCCCAGAGGACCTATATCTTGAGCCTTGAATAGCTCTGTGGTTACAGGCGTGTATAGCTTTTTATCTAAGTTCCGGGTATTTGAACCCATGTCCTCATGCTATTTCCCACTGAGTTAGCTCCTCAGCCCCTTCATTTGTTTTGAAACAGGCTAGTTTTGAACTAAGTATCATCCAGCCTCTGCCTCCCATGTGCTGGAGGTGCAAATTTAAATGGGAAAATCGACAACTCAGAGTCACTCATTTCCTGAGGACCTAGGCTTGAAGCAGATGATTGTTATATATTTTGATATATGTGTGGCCTCTGAGATCCATTTCTAAGAATATACAATGCTTTTATGTTACTATTTCTCAGTAATTTAGATTTTCAGTATGAGAAACAAATATAAACAAAATCTGTAAGCCTGTAGACCATAATGAAAGCCAGTACTCTCTGGGCCTGGGAGATGAGCCAGCAGTTAAAATGCTTGCTTTAGAAGCATGAACACCTGAGTTCAGCTGCTCAGAACTCTTCTTATACAAACTGGACATGGTAGAGCCCATATGCAACCCCAGGTTTGGGGAGGGCAGCAGAGGCAGGTAGACCTTGGGGGCCTGCTGGCCAGCCAGTCTAGCCAAAGTGGGAAGCTGCAGTCTCAGAAAGAGAACGTATAAGAAAAAATAAATAAGGTGGACAGTGACTGAGGAAGATGCTGGACTTTGACTTCTGGCTCCCAGTGTGTGCACACACAGGCACAAGTACCACCCCACCATGCACACAACTTACAAAAGTACCGTCCTCCACAGACACATGTACCCTGCAACAAATCTCTAAGGTTCCTCACCCAGTAGGTATAAGTTTCTGCAGTCTTTTATAATTATATCCAGTACATACTCCTCCATCAGGTGACAAGGAACATGCTTTGGCATTCTTTGCTGTCAACTGAAGACATGCACATTTTTGTCTAAAAGAAAGGCAGTAGAGAAGTCAGAATAAAAAATAAATCAAGTTATGAGACTCGGTAAAAGTGTAAATGATATAAAAAAAACATGGTGTACTTTTATTTATAAGAGGGCTTTTGCACAAGGATTATATGGAAACTCCTCTAGACACAATATGAAAAATAATACCAACCAAAAGCTTATTGCAACTAATATAAACTACACTGAGCTACCTGACCATGCAACAGATATTTAATTATATGGGTTTTAATTTTTCAAAATGGACGTTTTATCCAGCAAATACTCATTTGTTGATAGCTGTAGTTCTGCTCGTCCATCATAGGTTATTTTAATAGTTGTTCCCACGTTATCTGAGAGGTATATTCAAGGACCACTGAATGCTTAAAGTCTTATATTAGTACCAAAGTCTATTTATTTGTGCTTTTCTCAATACTCTGAAACATTGCCACATGATGTCAGAATTAATCTGCCCTTCCATGCTTTATTTTCCTGCATATTAATTATTACTTGTGTCTTTTGCAACCACTATTAAGTAAAATAAGTCTTACTTGAATGTATTGCAAGTATGACACTTGATCTGATTATCAATGTGGCTTTTAAGTGACTACCTGGCAGGTCATGAACAGTGTGGATAAAGAAGACGATTCACATTCCAGGGGGGATGAAGTGGGGCATTCCATCACATGACTCCAGACAGCATGTAGTTTAAAACTTATGAAATGAGTATGTAGAATTCTCCACCTAATGATTATTGATTAATATATATATATTATTTTTTTTGATATGTGCACCATTTGTGTGCCTGATGCTTACTGCCCAGGGAAGATAGTGGATACCTTGGTACTGGATATGAACTGATATGTGGGTGTTGGGCATTGAACCTGGGTCCTCTGGAAGAGCAGTCAGTGCTCTTAATCTCTTTAACAACTCTCCAGCACAGTAATTCTAGACTACACTTGACCATAGGAACTGAAGCTACTGTAAAGGAACTGCTGTAGTGTCAAATAGTTTTCATCATCTTTTCAATATGAAATGAAAAGTGACAGGCAGATCCCACGGCTAACCAGTCAGTCAGTCACTAAACAACCATAGGGATTATCAGATCAAGATATTTGCAGTGCTTCAGGTTATGTTCGGAAAATACAAATAGACTTTGTTACTAATACAAAAATTTAAACATTCAAGGGTCCTTGAATATACCTCTCAGCTAATAATGGAATAATGATATTAAAATAACTTCCCTTTCTCTTTTACTTAGTATAGGTAGATAATTTGAATAGAGATAACTATACATATGACACAAATCTACCCTATTACCTGCAAACCTACAGATGCTATGAATTACACATCTTTAAAAGAATGTTTCTCAAGGTCTTGACATACTAGAACATGTTTTCATTTTCTTGATGGAATGCCAATACAATGGTTAAAGAATAGAAGCTGTGAGCACATTGGCATTCTAAAAACTTAGCCAGTAATGATACTTAATTTATAAAAGTAAAATATAACAAATGGCATAGAAATTAGGAATAAGTGTTCAAATACTGCCTCTCCTACTTGTCTGTTGTGACTTCTTTGAATCTGTTTCTGAGACTAATTCCTTATCTGTGTGATAGAAATACATCACCTAACACACAGGTTTGTGTGGTGACAAAGAGAATGAATGTATTTAAAGAGTCTGGGCATGCATGATACTCAAAAACAGCACTGCAATTGCTGTTACTACATAAAAGGAAATACTCATCCTTAGAGGAAATAAATTTCAAATTACCATTTTTGGCAGAGTTATAATTAATGAAATGCTATCTTTTCATCTTTATCATTTTAGACAATTTGTGCACAGGTTTTAGAGAGACAAAATGACAACCAGGAACACAGTAAGACTAGACAAATGTGTCTACATTCGGATTGTCTGAAACATCATGTTTTTCTACTCACATGTCTATGCAGCCCTCAGAACAGTCACATGAATCAGAAAACATGCTGGAAGAGTTTAGATAACATGCTCGGGGCCACACTGTCCTTCTGTACTTAAACTGTGGGAGTTTCGTACTGTCTACTTCATTACAGAAAGAAATCGGCACTGGTTCCATTCCATTACTAATATCTACATCAGAAACAACTTCATCTTGCTTTGGGTGATTCCGAGTCAGCTGAACGTAAGTATTGAAGGAAAAGTTGTCTGTGAATAAAAAGTTACACTCTGTCTCAATAAGATAATGGAAAACTTCCTCCATGTTTCGTAGGCTCCGTCCACAGGGCGTTTTATAATTCACATGGAGGGCAGAAGAATGAGAGTTTGTCTTGGCGTGTCGTCTTTGGAAGTGACATCTGATTGGTAGCTGCAGAGGGTTTTCTCCCTTCAAGGACAGCGGTGTTCCCATCAGACAAGCACTGGAGCAGATGTGGCTATGGAAAGAGACACTCAAAGGGCATTCCTTCTCCCCCAGGTCTGCAGCCTTACTGCTCGCAGGCGGGAGTGCTTTCTGTCCTGGAGACCTATTAGAGGAAGTTAATCATTAGCATCTCAAATTCATAGTCTTGCTTCATTTTTTAAAATGCAGACTAAGGTGGCAATTGCTCACTATATCTTCTTGGACAGCAGGAAGATAACCTAGACTCTGAAACATTTCATATATCCTTGAGGGATTCAAAGATGAGATGTAACTTGGACTATTCCAGGAAGCTTGAGCTAGCTGTGTCGTTCTCCTAGGCTCTGACATGCACACTGAGCCTGCTCTTGTTCACAGGCTGGGAACAGCATTTCTTCATGTAGGATTTGTTACATCTTTGCCTAGTAAAACTAAGGTAGCTAAGAAAATCTGTTAAGATTCCTTTACAGTGCCTTCATCCAGCAATTATTTAGCTGATTTTTTCCCCATTATGTAATCCAGCTGCCAATCATATTGATACTCTGAGAATAATAGCAAACTGGCCAAAAAAAAGATAGTATTCAATTTAAGGGGAAGAAGTATAAAAAGAAAGTTCTTGTATTTTGAACCCAATTTTTAAACTTCTTCAAAGAACTTGAATTTTATTTCACTAAGTGTCTATTAAACATTAAAACAGGTATTTTATTTATTTTGTCCCAAACACCTGCGTCTTAGTATGTACTAGACACTAAACACACTGAACTTTCTGAGGTCACACATCAGTCAATGACTAGTGGCATGTGAAGCAACTTCATGGTGTACAGCTATCTCTGTCATTCCTGTTAGTCAATCACATTATACTACTGTATAACAATTTTCGTTAATATTGCCAATTTTTTTTCTCAGGGGACAAGTTCCTTCAACTAGTTATGTACACAATTTCATCAATGAAGGGGGTCTCAGTGTTTCTGGATTACAGTCTAATGGGTAAAACAATATACTACCACTTGTTTGCAAATCTTTGAATGTTGGAACTATTTTCAATTTGTCTCTGTGTAAGTGCTTTGATGATCATATTCAGACATAAATCCTTGACCAAGTTCCTGATTATTCTTGCATCCCTTTAGAGGAATTACTAGTCAATAGGAATACACATTAAACAACAATAAAACCTTGATTAATAAAAATAAACACATATAAGAATATATTTTCTTATAGAGACCCAAATGTCTCTTTGAGAACTACAGATATCTTAGCAAATAAGGACATTATCAAAACTTCTGCACTAGAAGATAACTAAACTCTGGCATAATTTCTAGTAAGCATAAGGATAAACACCCATGATGATCCATGCCTTCCTTTAAAAAGCCCAAGGGACTGGGACTGCAGCTCAGAGATACACTATACCTTAGCATGCATGCATAGGTTTTGGGTTGGATATACAGAATGATAAAAACAAAACAAAAACAAAAACAACCCTAACAAAACCCAAATTCTTTCTGAGAAAGGTCCATACTCCCAGGAGAATGTAAAGTTGTTCCAGGATCTAACGATGGGAAGATATACTGCCAGTCTTCTCCACACCTTCTCAGAGGACTAATAGGAGCTAATAGTCATGAATTTCCTATTCTTTCCAGTTTACTATGTATGTGTCTCTAACACAACATTTTCTTTCTCAAAGACATGAAAACAATGCTTTGGGAGAACAAAAGTAATTCTGAGGTCATCAGTCTTTCAGTTTCTGTAGGAGAATGGAATTCTAACTTCAATGTCAATAGCATTTTGTTTTGAGCCTAAAGATAGCAGACCTTGTGCATGGTAGTCATGGGCTCTAGCAATTCACTACATCCTCACTTTGATAATAACGTTAGGGGGCTGGAGAGATGGCTCAGTGGTTAAGAGCACCGCCTGCTCATCTAAAGGTTCTGAGTTCAATTCCCACCAACCACATGGTGGCTTACAACCATGTGTAATGAGGTCTGGTGCCCTCTTCTGGCCTGCAGGCATGCATGTAGGCAGAATACTGTATATACAATATATAAATCTTTAAAAAAAAGATAATAACATTACATGTTAACTAATAGACACAGCTGTTCTAATCACTCACACCAACCAAACATTCTTAAGTGCTTATGTGAACCCTAATTACTTTCTAATTCATAACCCTGTTAGATGCCCAGGCACTCCTACACAATAAAGATTGGAATTTAGTTCTTTCTTTACTGTCAGTAACTATTAATTGAAGTCTCACTAACATGGCTGTACCAACCTTTAACTTTGATCTTTGGCAATGGACTTTACTAATTATAGACCTTTTAACTTAATTTATTCTATTCTTTTTTTTCTCCTGCCCACCCATGTTCTTCTGAAATAGGTTAAGGTAAGCTTCTGTCATCACATCTTTTTGCCCAAAACAATTCAGCAGGTGTTTCTAACAAAGTTGGAATTTTTAGTGACCCACATCACTTATTTGTCTAAACCCAAACTTCATGCTTCAAGTACTTTTTTTCCTTTAGCCTTGTACCAGTGCATCTTCCCCTTCATTTTATGGTATCTGTTAAAATTGAATTTTGTCACTTGTTCCATAGCATTTGTCACATTTTGGAAATTAGCTAATGCCACCTAGTGGTAACGATATTTAATTCAGTTCTCTACCTACAATAATGTAAGTTAGTTGGTAGTCCTAGAAACTAAGATTCAAGTTCAAAATTTTGTGGGGGAGGAGGGCAGGAAGGAATGAATCCCTGGCACTGGTGTAAGTTTCCAGGAGGGACAAAGGTCTTGTTAATTCACTCTTCCAGATGCAAAGACTGTTAAGTGGAGTTTGGGTCTTTCCAGCCAAACTGTCAGGATTGCTTCACATAGGCCCTGTGATCATTTAAAGTGCGTGAAAACTTTTACAGCTACATAATATAAGACTATTGCTTCTTCACGCTCTACAACTTTCAAAGCAGAACACTGTCCTCACCACTAGATGGGAGGTGCCTTACTGGTCCTGCTTATGTTATGGAGGACACAGACTTGCAACTGAACCTATACATCTTTATTATGGACTTCTCTGGGCTGTAGTGGTTAAACACTTGCCTTTTTACATTTATTTGTTTATTGTGTGTATATGTGGAGCCAGAGGACTACTTTTGGGAGTTTGTCCTCTCTTTCCACCCTGTGAATTCTGAGGATTAAATTCAGATTGTCAGGTTTGAGACAAGTGCACTTCCCTGCTGAATCATCTCACTGGCTGAAATTATTTTACAAAGAAAAAATTTCCTAACTCTTTGAGTTATCCTGGTACTTAACTAGTATATGGAAAGTGTAGTGTTTGATGCCTCTTCTCCTATGTACTAATATCCAAAATAATGGGCTATATCTCAGCAAGTGTCAGGCTGACTTTTAATGTGATTAAGAATGAATGGAATTTATAATTTAATAAACTGTGCTGCCTAGTTTTATGTTAGCTGAGGAAGGAACCTCAACTGAGAAAATGCCTTCGTAAGATTGGGCTGTACTCGAGCCTGTAAGGCCTTTTTTAAATTAATGATTGATGGGTTGGGCTACCTCTGGGCTAGTGGCCCTGGGTTCTATAAGAAAGTAGGCTGAGCAGCCACTAGGAACATATAATCATTAAATATCTAAAATCACTTCTCAAGATATAAATTAAAAATACATCATGAAGTAACACATGAAATTAGGAATTCATAAGAGTTTAGTTGGGCAGCTATGTAAAATACTGTGGTAACAAGAACCTGGAACAAGGAAACAGCATTTCAGCACCCACTTCCTGGTTCCAATTTAGTGCCTACACAGCTTGATGTGCCATACTCTGGGCGTTTGTGAATGTATACAGATATGCACATATATAAAAGTTAATCTGCCAGATTCATGTGTTCATCTAATAGAAACCAAGTGATTTATATTTATACCCATGTGTTTTAGCACCTGGAAGTTCACTGTCACTATGTGATGGCCAAAACTGCACCTAATAAATTCTACCAAAATGCTCTTGATATCACCAAAGCACTTGACTAAGAAAAATGAATTAAGCTAGTTTTCATAAAAGGAGAGAGCCTTTTTTTAAAAACAATTAAATGTTTTACTACATTTACCAGTTTGAAATATCGCCTATGTGGAATGGAAATCCAATTAAACTCAAAACTGAAATGCCTACCCCTAAGATTTTCATACTTGATTTTGCCACTATGACATGGACATGATATAGGTGGGTCTTCTGTCTATGTGTTATTTTTATTGGTTAATAAAGAAACTGTCTTGGCC
>LOJH01049063.1:1451-12924 GCA_001685095.1 Ellobius talpinus
TTTATTAACCAATGAAAGTAACACTTAGACAGATGACCCTCCTCCATCATACCCTTATTTTGGAAGTTATGATTAAGTCATCATCTAGATGATGTCAGATTGCCTTTATCTTAACACCTTGGAAGAATACATTACATAGTTTATATTTTATCTGCGTGCCAATTACACTGAACAGAATGAGAATAGTGACTCCCTAAATATATCAGGCAGCACCCCCACCCACAACTTGATCAGGTCCGAATCCTGGGATCTATAAATACTACTTTATATGGTAAAGATTTGCGTGTATGAATAAAGATGTCAAGATAAAGAGATTATCCTGGGTTATCTAGATGGGTTTTTAATGCATCTGGATGTATCATTTGAAGAAAGAATCAGAGAAAAAGTTGCCATGTATACAAAAGATAAGGTGAGAGAGAATTAGAGCCTGAGTCATTGCAGTTACCAGAAGTGAGAAGAGGCAAAGAATGTGTTCTGCCTAAGGCCTGTTGACATTTTGATTTTGTCCCAATGGTGCTAATTTCATACCTCTGGAACCTAAAACTATAAGTGAACATGTTTGTGTGTTTTCTTATTTCACCTTGTTGATAAAAATCTATTTATAAAGTAATTTTTATATTGTAAATATACGCACTGATTTGCTATATTTCAATTCTTTTCTTGACGTTTTAATGCATAGCAGCTCCCAGTATGATTGCAGTCCAGTTTGTCTCTCTTTCTTGTCATGTGTATAAAATGTTTCTTTGTTGTAACTTCAGAAAGATATCACTCCTTTTTATATTTTATCTTTCAAATTTATGTCTATCAATTACCTAGAATCTATGTATTCATATAACATGAAGTACGGTTACTGGTCTTAGTGGCTTCCTCTGTAAGGATGTCCTTCTGATCAGGACCTTTTATTAAAGCAACAGCCTTTTACCTTTACCCTCTGAATTTCAGTGGGGGCTTAGTTATAATTGAGAAATTTTGTCACCTTGTTACTGTCCTCTGTCCTATTGTTCTAAATGTCTTTGTGCAAACAAACAGATTTGAATTAACTTTACATGTGTTGTCTAGATGTTCAGCCAGCTCCTATCTTATTCTTTAAGGCTATCAATCGATCTACATGTATCTATAGCTGTTTTAAATTCATGTTACTGGTTTTTACAAGAAAAGCAAATGGGATTTTATTTTAATTATAATTAACTCTTCAGATATATTTGCAGAGAACTCATACCTGTAAAAATAATTTTTCAAATCATAAAAGTGCCATTTCCTTCCATGTATTTAGGATTGTAATCTTTAAAATAGTATTGGAAAGTTTTTATCTGATTTACTTCTAAACATGACACGTTATTGCTATTATGAATGCTAATATGAAATTGTAATTTTCTTAATTCTACATAGCCTGGAAAATATAAAGATGAATAATCTTAAAAGTATTGACTTCCTATAGATCCTATCAGATACCAAATTAACTCTTGTTTAATATATAAAAGTCATTTTGTGTTTTGTATGCATGCATTATATGATGTACAAATAAATTCTCATGTCTTCTTCCCTTAATTTATAGTCTACCTCTTCTGTCCCCTTCCTTCCCTTGTTTTTATTTTTTCTTCCTCCTTTCTTCCCTTCCTACCTGTCATCCATTCTTCCTTTTTTCTCCCTCCCTTCCTCCCCCAGTTCCTCCCTGCTGCCTGCCTCTTCTGTCTTCCTGATAAAGCTTTTCAATAGAAGTCCTAAGATTGGACATTGATCTATTCTTCCTTACAGCTGAATGGAAGACTATGACACACTACTATTAATGATAAAATTTGCTCAGATTATTTTGTTGATGCCATTTGTTAGATTAGGAATATTTCCTTATAATTCTAATTCTGTTGGGAGTCTCCAGAACACGTGTTTTATGATGCTTTCTTCTGGATGTTGTTTGACATGATCATTTCATTTGCTGTCTATTTTGTTAATGTGTAAAATCACATCAATTGATTTTTAACAGTAAAGAGACCTAGCTAATAACACATTATCCTACTAATATATTACTGCATTTATACATAGTTATTTTGAGCTATGTTCTTCAATGAGGTAGCCTTGTAATTTTCCCTTCCTGTAATATTCTTTTTAATATATTGACATAAAAGTTATCATGGACCCATAAAACAATTTTTGCTTTATTTTCTCTTTTTGCATATTCTGGATATGTTTTATATGATTGGCATTATTTCTTCCTTAAGAGATTTAATGGTGTCTCTTAATGAAACTACCTGAGCTGAAATTTTATTAAAGAAAAGTAATTTATGTATTCAAACAAAATTATTTACAGAGTAAGAAAATTATTTTCTTATGTTAATCTAGGCAGAATGTGTTTTTTCTGGAATTTTTATATCTCACGGACTTTGCTTTTTATTGCCATAAACTGCTTGGTAATATAATTTTATGGGTTTTCTGGTGTCTGCCTAGCTCATTCCCATTCCATTTCTAGTGATGCTTTCACTCTGTAATTTTTAAATTTTTCTTCAACGATCCGTATAAACAGGAATGCCACTATTATAAAAAGTCAGATTAGTTTCTAAGATTTTTATACTGACTTTAAATTTTCTATTTGCTTCATTAGACTTTCTGTCACTTATTTCTGTTTTCATGAATTCCTCTAGTCTAAATGCCTACATACCATTGAATTTCATATTTTTCTGACCAAATATATGTATGTCAGAGTATTTTTTATTGATTTTTATCGAGCTCTACATTTTTCAGTAAGCATGCATTTAGTTGCATCTCATAAATGTGTAGAAGTGCATTTTACTTTGGGGCTGGGAAATGGCTCGGTGGGTAGAGGCACCACATACAGGCTAGACAACCTGAATTCAATTCCTGTAACCCATATGAACTCAGGAGAGAGCACATCTGCAGTTGTCCTCTGACTTCTTCCACACATGGACATGAGGTCTCTAGTGTAAGCGTAATGATTGTGCACAAGAGCATACATTCACACACTATTACTATTATTCCCATTATGGTTTCTAGTTTGGTATGTTAGGAAAATTTTTGAAAAAATTTAAAAATGTATATCTGTGGTGATCAAAATGTAGCTTATTTATATCACCCAAAAGTATCTTTGTGACACTTCCTAGCCAGACAAAGAAGGGTCTGTTTTTTATATGCGTGAAACAGTACAATACATGTTCTCACATGTCTGACTTCTTTTGCTCAGAATACGATGTTCGCTTTATCCAAAACATTCTTGTGAATAGGTGCTTGCCTGTGCTTATTGCTAAGGAGTATCCCATTCAAATGAATGAAACTCTATTTCCCCACACACATGCTGTCTTAGTTAGGTTTCTATTGTTGGGATAAAACAAGAGCAGATTGGGGAGGAGAGAGTTTGTTTGGCTTATGAGTCAGGGTCAAAACTCATCACTGAGGGAAGCCAGGCTGAAAACTCAAGGAGGAACCTGGAGATGGGAACTGGAGCAGGGTCTGTGGTGGAAAGGCACATATTAACTGGCTTGCTCTTCGGTTGTTTGCTCAGTGCTGTCTTCTATACCCCAACGTCACCTGCCCAGGGATTGTGTCACCTACAGTAGCCTGCACCCTCCCACATCAATCATTAGTCAAGAAAATACCCCTGCGGACTCGACTATGTGCAATCTGGGGGAGGCGTTTTCTTAGTTGGGGTTCTTCCACCCAATCGATGCTTGCATCAAGTTGAGAAAAACAAGCAAGCAAATAAACAAACAAACAAAAATACCCAGCATATATGCTGAAAGACTTTGGGGCTGTTTCCTAGCACAGAAAATCGGGAAGTCATGGCTGTAACAGCTGTAGAGAGTTCTTCTTTTGAAATATGCCTTAATTTCTACTGAACCATGTAAGAAAGGAGACTGCATTTTTTGTTTCCCACCCACCCAGACCTGAATAATCATACAACTATATTAATTACAACACTGTTTGACCAATAGCTCAGGCATAGTCCTAGCTAGCTCTTACATCTTAAATTAATCCATTTCTATTTTATATTTTAACATGAGGCTCATGGTTTGTTACCTCACAACTTGCTTCTTGGGCAGCTACATGGTGTCTGCCTGACTTCACTTTCTTTCTCCCTACATTTAGTTTAGTTTGCCTGCCTAGCTATATTCTGCTCTGTCATAGGTCAAAGCAGATTCTTTATTAACCAATTTTAATAAAACATATTCACAGCATACAGAGGGGAATCCCACATCAGAACCAATGCCGTAGAATAGTATTACCAGCTCAAATAATGAGGATATATAAAGCCATGAGTGTGCAAATGTATGTGCACATGCCTCTGTGTGTGTGTGTCTGTGTGTCGGTGTGTGTGTGTGTGTCTGTGTCATGTCTTATGCAGGTGCTCACAGTTGTGGCAATGTAGCAGTGTGTTCATGATAGCCATGCTATGTCACATCCAGACAAGGGTACGTCGCATTACTGACTTTTGGGTGGTTTTGACCGCTCTAAATTTTCAGGTTGACAGAGCTATTCTCTGCCAGTCTACAAGCACTTTTGAAGAGTCCACCTCGTTGCTGTCGAGAATTCAGCATTCTGCTGTGAATAATACCTTTGTTCTTTCAATGTAACGTGTCTTTTTTCTCCTAGTCCTCATCAAGATTGTCTTTCTGTCTTAGGTTTTCAGCAGTCTGAATAGGATATTCCTTGGGGGGAGTTGTTTGTTTGTTTTGTTTTCATTTATCCTGTTCATTGTTCTCTCCATTTCTGTGTGAGTGGGTGTCTAACATTAATTTTGGAAATTTCCCAGCCACTCTACAAACATTTTTTTCAGTCTGTTTTCATTCTCTTTGTTTAAATGTCCTGTTGCGTGTATGCAAGACTGACTGCTTGCATCATTTGGCTACTCTGTGTTGGAATTTCTTTTTCTTTTCTTTCTTTTCTGTGCTTCCTTTGTTATGCCTTCAGTTTGGGAAATTTCTACCAGATTGTCTTTAGCTTCCCTGATTCTCTTCTCTGCTACATCAGGTTTAGGGAGGAATCACTTCAAGTCACATTTCATCTCTGACCGTGCTTATTTACTTTCGTCCTAGCATCTTCATTTCTTTCTTTTTGATTTCCTTCTCATTCCTCCTGGCTTTGCTATATTTCTACTGACTCCCTCTCTTTGCTACCAGGGTCCTTTTGCTGTATCAGTGATTATAGTGTAAAATCTCCTAGCATATTGGTCCAATGTCAGCATCATATCTAATCTAGTTCAATATATAAAACAGAAGAAATGAATTTTGTGCCTGGATATCTGTCTTTATTCTAGTTCTTTAGTATGGGGAGTTTTTTTTTTCATTGATGTATCATCATCCCCAGGTTCTCTCTGAGTATCACCTTGCTCTTAAGACAGGGGCTAATGTTCTAGAGGGTATGGTCCCATAGCTGCTCCATGCTCAACTTTCAACCCTCCTGTTATAGTACGTCTTGAGGAGTACACCAACAAGCTCTCATTCCTCACCCAAGAACGGAAAAACCACTGTCTCTCAAAGTTTGCTGTTCTGTTTCAGGCATGGGAAGAAGCTTATTTTCTTGCACCAACGAACGAAGCCCCACTCTCAGGCAAACACACTGCCAAGGGTGTGAAAGTAGGACACTCTCAGAAACCACGCCGCAGTCTCACACTTCAGTCTGGACCAGCTCGGTGTTCTCTGTCCTCTGTGACCACAGGGGAATTTTATTGTTTCATTCTTCAGGTTATAGTTGGTATTTATCATGTCTCTAAGGATGATAGTACTTATTCTTCGCTGTGACACTTGATGGCTTTTTTCCAATGGAAAAGATGGGAGGAAACATCCACTCTGGTCTTCCCATCTCTTCTATGGTGGTTACCATTCAATTTGGACAGGCCTGGTCTTTCTAAGGAACTCCTTATAGCTCCAGTTGGACTTTTTTTGACAGCCCTGGAGGACTGTTGAGTATGGAGTTCCTTGTGATGCAGTTTCCAAGTGTTCTGTATTTCCGAGGTCCCTGTATGCAGGGCTGACTTCGGCCCTGTGCTCATAGGTAGGTGCCTGCCCCAAGTCAATATGTGCTGGCTTGGGTCTATCTTTGTAAATGCTGGTTTCCCTCTAAAGTTCATCTTAGGCAATCAGTTTGAGTGTTCAGTTCTTCAGTGAAGCCCAGAAACGTTGTGTGTTTCTAGATTGTTTCTATTATTGTTCCTTGAAGAAGTGGGAACAATGTTACATCTTCCTACTTCCTATGTAGCAACAGATTGTCATTTTCAAGTCACCATCCACCAAGATGAAAGGAGATGTCATTGGAACACTAAAGAGATGCGATTTAGCGCAGTCTACAGTTGTTCACGGCCAATAATAATCAAATTAGACCAAATCCATAATAGCACAATGAAAGAAAAGACAGATAAACGAACAGTTGTGTTATTTTCCTGTTATTTTGCTCAATTTATTCCAGGGGTGGGAAAAAAAACAAGTATAACATTACTTATTCTGTTGTTTAGGAGACATGAATAAGACCAAGAGACATGCGGCCAGATGCAAAGTTGACTTCTTTGGATTCACATCTAAGAAAACAAAGAAAATAGAATCAAAATCATGAATGAAAAGTGTTAAGCTCTTTGTAGTACATCAAAATTTACTACTTCTTCCCATTTCATTTGATTTATTTTGAAATGTTCTTCAATATTTCCTCAATTATAAATTATGGAAAAAATGGTTTTAAAATAAAATTAGAGAGCCATAATTCATGGAGATCAAAGGCTTAGAAGATTCCAGCACTCAATTACTAAGTGTTCCTTAGCCATCAGGGTGATAAGTAGCTACTGAAAGAAATAATTGAAGTTGAATAGCAAGTGGAAAGGAATTGTAATCCAATCAGTGGCAGGCACTGAGTTTGTCACTGCTCAGGAAGCAATGCTACCTTGCTATGAATTTGGGGTGATGGTGGTGCAAAGAATAATATAATTTTTATTAGAATTCTTTATCCAACACGAACAAGTGCTAAATTCATTTGACTAGCAAGTATTTTTATATTTTATATAAATAAATAAGATGACTCTGGCTTACATGATACTATTTTTTTATGTGTCCTTTTGGTACTAAGGGTTCCTATTAGTGTGACCACACTACTGTTGTGCAACAGCCTTCCATCAGAAACTTCTGAGACTTAGAATGTGCCGACTTTGTCTTCTCTACACTAGAGAGAATGATTTATGGACTTGGAGGGAAAGTGTGTTCAGTGCTTTGTTGGATCATATCATCATTTTGTATCCATTTATTTTATTTCAAGACATTTATGCCTCTACTTGTCATTTTAGATGCCTCTCATATAGAATAAACTTGTGATTATCTTTAATTTATAACAGCTTTCTACAAAACATAATTCTGAGAGATTATCTGTGTTTCTGTTATTTTTATTTACATTTGCTACATTCTTAATTGCTCAATTTCTTCTCCAGAGGAAATATGGCCTGGGTTGACTGACTTTCTGCAGTATCTACCTCTGTTTGTCTGTATACATATTGACAATGTATTTTTTTCTGTAAGCATGAAATTGCATTTAGGATCATTAGTTCTCTATCACTGCTCACCACCAAAAGCTGAATTGTTAGCCAACAACCAAAAGAAGTGGAGGGGCTCCTCAATAACTTATACTTATACTCAGTAAACTATTACCTTTATGTGATTCTAGCCATTGAGCTGAGAATGGTTTTTACATTTTCTAATTATTATAAAAGATAATAATATTTATTTCCTGACACACGAAAAGTACCTAATGTTCCTATTTCAATGCACATAAACAAAGTTTGATTGTAATTCCACTGCTGACACCTGCTGTGAGTTCCTGAGGGATTGTTTTCATTGATAAGTTGCCACAGACCTATATGCTCGGCAGTGCCTAAAGCACTTACTATCTGTTCATTTACAGAATAAAGTTCCTGACTTAATGAACACACACACACACACACACAAGCACACACATACACAATCTTGATTAAGGGATGGGAGATGGCTCAGTCAATAAAGAACTTTCTATGACAGTACAAGGACTGTAGTTCAGATTCCTCAAAATGCACAGAAAAGCCAGTCAGGTGTGATTGTTGCTTATAATCCAAGTAACTGGGACTCGGAGACAAAGGGGACCCCCAGGGAAAGCTGTCTAGCTTGAGGGACGGACTGAAACCTGAGGAATCCCATTCCAGTCAGAGACCTGGCCTTGGTATACAAAGTGAAGAGTGATTGAGGATTCTGCGCCACCACAAACATACACACATTCACACACATGTGCTCCCACACAGAGACAGCACCCATGCCACACACTCATGAACTGTTCTAAAGTAAGGAAAAAGTATCTAGTTAAACTGGGTTTGAAGGTGCACGTCTGTAAGGCAGGGATATGCAGGAAGATCCAGATTTCAAAGCTAGCCTCTTCACACATCAAGTTTGAGAATCGCTTGGGCTTCGAGAGACTCCATCTACATAAACAAAATCATAGTATATCGATAAACCATGATGAGGAATAGTTCCGTAAGGAAATGTTATGCCAGGGAGCATTGATCCAAAAGAGTGCATGTTGCCACTTTTAACTTAAAATGGTGACTTCTTAAGATATAATAGATATTTGTGGAAAGAATTTATTTAACATTTGTAGTTATGTTTACCTCATACTGATGCCTCTCTCACATGCACATACCATAGGTTAGAATTTAAACACTTTATTTGAAGAACAATTTAAAAAATAATTATATTATTACATAAACCACACATTAAAATCAAAATTATTCTTTCTAATTATAACTCACCAAATCTAATTCAGTGTTCTTGTCAGTTTATTTGTAGTGTCTCCATAATTAAATGTAAGACAAGTTAGAAGAAATTATTTTAAGAAAAAAATTTCAAAACTAACATGGAAAAATCAAATGAATAGCTTTAGCTAGTTTAACTCACATTTCATTTCCTTGCTGTTATTTTGTTATTGTTATTGTTCCTGTTAGATGATAAAGCAAGCATTAAATGATGAACTTGGAATTATTTAATGTTGGTTTTACAGAGATCTAACAAAAAGCAAAGTAAAGCTAATTATACAAGATATTTCCTCTGACTTCTAGTAACCTACTTATTACTGAGTAAGTTTTTCACAGCTTCATTTATTTACTATCAGACTTAGACTCTCAAGTTTTAATTTTTATTGAATTTTCTTTCTTTCCTTCTTTCTTTCTTTCTTTTTTTGAGATAGGGTTTCTCTGTAGCTTTGGAACCTATCCTGTAACTCGTTCTGTAGAGCAAGCTGGCCTCAAACTCACAGAGATCCACCTACCTCTACCTCCCGAGTGCTGGGATTAAAGGTATGTGCCACCATTCCTGGCCAAAAAAAAATCATGCAATATATTTTGATGGTATTATCCTGCTCTCCCAGTTCCTTCCAATTCCTCCAGATCTTCCGGCCTTACTCCACACCCAACCTTGTTTTCCTATCTCTCTCACTTAAAAAAAGGCAAACAACAACAAAAGCAAGAAACACAAAATAAAAATAAAAACAAACATGCAAGACCAGTAAGTCGAAAAATGTGACCCCTCCCCCCAAAATTATATAGAATGAATCAAAAGGGCCAGGAAAATACCAGAGTTCCTTTTGTGCTTGCCAGCTTTTCCTGGGAGTAGGGCCTACCCTGGAGTCTGGCTGCCTTAGTGGCACTCGTTGAAGAGAACTGTTTTCCCCTGGCCCCAGGTATCAACTGCAAGTGTCTTTCTGCCTAGGAGTGGGCTCTTCCACCCTCAAGAAATGACTGACTTTGACTCGGAAATGTAACCGTTTTAGTTTCTTTAGCAAACATGATAGGAAGTAATGAGTTGTGAGCAGCGACTCTGACAACCATGTGTCCAGAGCTTGAGCAGAAAGAAGTACAGAACTGCTTGTTTCTGTGAGACTTCTGAGAATTGTTCTAATGACAGAGAAGGCCTTTGTCGGTGGAAGAAGCTCAGGAGTGAGAGGCCGGGAACAAAAGGTGGACAGAGAGCCAGGGAGACGAGGGGCAACGAAGGACACACACTGGCTCTCCTCTGTTTCCACCATGTCTAGCCATGATCATCGGGGTTGCTGCCTATTTTCTAGTTTGCACACTTGTAGCAAATTTCGCTCTTTAGCGTGTACCTGGAAGAACCGGGAGAACCACAGCTTCAAGTCGATAGAGTATATCACTATTGTACTTCCGTTTTTCAATTATCCCTGTGTTCACCTCATACCCTACACATGAAGACCTTCTTACCGCTTTCCAGCCTTCTTGCTCAGTGTTGAGGTCAAAGAAGACTGTCTTTTCTCCTCAGAGTTCAAGCAGTTCCAGGAAGCAAGACACAAACAATATTTTAATTTCTAAAAGTATTAAATAAAATACAGGCAAATTAGAAAGAATGGCTGAGGTCCTAGGCTGATAACTGATAAGTGGCTGAAAATGACGGTGGGAAGGAAAAACATCTGGCAAGTAAAGCTGTGGATAAAACGTCCAGAACTGAGGGTCAGGATGATGTGAAAGAACTGAGAACAGAAAATGGAATCCTGAGTCCCCCAAGAAATGAGTATCCTTTGATGAACATGTTCCTTAATGAGTTATGAACACACAGGTCTGCATCCTCCTGTGCCCCAAACTCATTTTCATAGCCGTGTAGTCATTTGCAAGTTGCCATTTGTAGAACTTCCTCTCATCTCAAAGCTGTTTTCATAGGTATTCTTGTCTCACAGCAGAGGTTTTGGAAATAATTAAGTCTGGCAAAAACTGCATCTTAATTTAAAATTTTCCATTTCAAATTGTCTAAAAGTATTATATAAACAAGAACATATGTTTAACGGAACTGTTTTTTCTCTTCCCATATCCCTTTAGTAACATGTCTTTTCCTTCTGGGTGGTCACCATTGCAGCATTTGTTTTTATACAAAGGAAAATATAAGACGACTCTCCTGTAAACTAAGACACAATGGAATTTTGCTTTCAATTTAGTTCTTCAAGAAACCTCAATTGTGCAGTACTTCCTGTGAGTATTAACAGAGCAAATCCCTAGCTCACTGCACCCTCCTGAAACTTGAAATTTTAAAAATTAATGCATAAATTTCCCATAGGTCACATTTTTTTCTGGGTGGATGTGATTTGCTTTCCTTGAGTATGAAGATATATATATGTGTGTGTGTGCTTCAGATTTGCAAGTAAGAGAATTTTAGCAAGTAAGGTCCACAGGAACATCCGTGCTATTGTCACCTTCTTTCTTTCCTTAAGGAAAGATGACTCATTGGTAAACAAACATTAATAACACTAAAGTTCTAAACACAGCTTTTTAAATCTACAGAGGGCATCATAGATGTTCCCAAGAATTTGAACAGAAGGATGCTATTAACTGATCTGCAAGATGTTCCTTGCATCTGTTTACTCTTAATTACCGATGGATTGTTCTGAAGATAATGAGTTAGATAGATATACAACAACACCAAGAGGGAAGGGGGAATCAGTAGAAATATGAATAGTCAAACCC
>LOJH01049064.1:0-12924 GCA_001685095.1 Ellobius talpinus
AGAGAGACAGAGACAGAGAGAGAGAGAGACAGAGAGAGAGAGAGAACATGCCCATGCTGAATGTCTTTAATCAGTGTGTTTTCCCTTGCTCTCCGTGAGGTGTTGCTGCAAGCAGGAAAGGAGTCCTGGCTCCCTTTCCTGGGGTTCTGGGTGAGAGACACGGGTCGGGTTCTCAGAGGGATCTGCTATGGGGGCTTAGGTGGGTCCTGGGACACTGACTATCTTAAGCCAGGGACTATAAATAGCCAAAGGCCCAGATAGAAGGGGGAAGGTTTTTTTAAAAATAGCTTCAGTCAAGCTCAACAGCTGAGCTCTGACAGTCATGAGGCTCAGCCGGAATTAGCACCTCACCCCCTCATCGAGCCGTTCCAGGGTGGTGGGCAGTGTAACAGCCACTAAGTTTGGGGTGGTGGTGGTCTGGTTTTGCAGCTGTGTGACCTCAGACAAGTGGCTTCAACAGTGTTTTGCATGGCCTTAGGGAGAGGGCGTGTAGGCTCGGCACCACCTAGGGTTCCCTCTGGATCACCATGAGACCGTGACACAGACGCTGCACACGAACTGGTACCCATCAGCCTGCAGGTGCCAGGTGCTTCATAGTTGCCACAGGGCTGGCTTCTTCCACACCTGTCAGCCACTAGGCTGACTGTCAGCAAGCAGTGGGGACAGAAGGCTAGGGGAGCAGCCCTCTGTCTGCAGGCCAGTGAAATGCTGGCCTCACTTGAGGCTTCAGCAGGTTTGACTGATAAGGTAGGCATTCTACCCAAAAGTAGACAATTCACTACTCAATTTTACTTTAATATCTGGGAGCTCCAGAGTGAGAAAAGCAGAGTTAAGTTGCTTAGAAACAATAGCCCGAGGGGCCAGCAAGATGGTTTGGATAGTTTGGATAGTAAAGGCACTCAGCACCAAAGCCGACAACCTGAGCTGCAACCCCTGGATCCACGTGGTAGGAGAGAGGCAAACACCCCCTTCCCCATTAAAAAAAAATTAAAAATATCCCTGGTAGTAATAAGGCAGAAGCTTTGGGAATGCAGTCCAGGTGGGTGTGTAGAGCAGAGATGAAACAGTCCACTCTCGGCCTTGCAGGCACACGCTGTGCTTAGCACCATCCCCGCACCCTCGCGGAATGACCCACATGCAGAGGCAGTTAAGTGGAAAGCACAATCCAGCCGTGTCACAGACTATGACTCAACCATTAAATAGGAAGCACGGCTCCATGCATCTCGAGAACAACTGGAAGCAGCCAGCCACAGAAAGAAACATGTTGAATGCTTCCATTATACAATATGCTTAGAATGGGCAAATCCAGTGAAAGCCAGACTGTAGGGGCAGGGTCAGAATAGTGGATGCTCATGGCTTTGAAGGAATTCTGTGGTAATGGAAAAACTTTGATCATGGAATTTTTTGTTTTTATTTCTGTTTTTTGAGACAGGGTTTCTCTGTGTAGTCCTGTCTTGGAACTCACTCTGCAGACCAGGCTGGCCTCCACCTTACAGAGATCAGCTTGCCTCTGACTGCCCAACCCCCACCCCGTGCTGGGATTAAAGTTGTGTGCCACCATATCTGACTTGATCATGGAGTTTTTTTTTTTTAAATGTTTCTATGTGCATGAGTGTCTTGCCTGCATGTATGTCTGTGCACCATGTGCATGCCTGTTGCCCACAGAAGTCAGAAGAGAACATCAGATTTGCTAGGACTGGAATTACAGATGGCTGTTAGCACCTATGAGGATGCTGGGAAAGGAACCTGGGTCCTCTGTAAGAGCAACCAGTGTGCTTAACTGCTGAGCCATCTCTTTAGTCCCTTCATCATAGTTGCTAACACAGCCTTTAGATAGGCAAAAAAGGTTTGCAGAATGTGGGGTGAGGTTTGCAGAATGCAAATCAGCCATCACACCAGGGTAGCTGGGGGCTGCTGAGTGCTTGCCTTGTCTGGCCTTAGTTCCCACCACCTCCCCAGGCTCGGGAACCCTCAACAGGTGCCTGGTAAGCAGCTGAGTCTGAACAAAGCAAGGGAGGACTGCAGCTGACTGTCCCAGGCTGGACTGTGACCTTCCTGAGTCTGGGAACATTCTCCCTGGATAGTCTTTAGGGACACTCTGCCCTGGCTGCTGGCAGACAGTCAACAGCTTCCAGGGGGCCTGGGCCAGGCCAGCAGGTGCTTGAGCCAGGGCCGTGACATGAGTCCCAACATGGCCCCAGGTCCCTACGTCCCTCTCGGGCTGGGATCCCCAATGGCAGGGGTCTGGGGGACAGGGCAACTTCCTTCTTTACTGTACCAAGGGTCTCTGAGGAACATGGCCTGCACTTGCTCACTGTTGCCCCAAACATCACTTGGTCCAGGCACGGAGTTTCAGTTTCTCTGGGGCTCAGTCCCAGCCTGGCCTCAAAGAGCCTCTCCAGGCAGCACATCCAGCATCTGCTGCCCGTTACCCACTCAGGGGTTTGGAAGCTTTGCTATTTGCTGCACCCCATCCAGCCCACCACCCCTTTCTGGCTCATCCTCTTCCAGTGGTAGGTGACAAGCTGTTGAAGACTGTCAGCACATATCTTTATGCCTCACCCTGCTGTCTGTTGGGGGGCATGAGGGGTGAGGGCTGCGTCTGGAGACCCAGATCATTCAGGCTGGGCAGCAGCATGCATGGGGCCCAGGCCCTGCCCTTGGATACAAACTCCAGGTTGGTGCTTCCTCACCTGCTCCTTTTCCACGTCTAGAGAGGAGTCTTGACCACTCGTGTGTCACCACGCCTGCACTGGCTCACCCGTCCATCTTTCTACCCATCAAGCAACCCTGCATGTTGCACCTAGCCTTTCTCCCGTTCACTTGCCTCCATGTAGTCCCACCTGAGCTACAAGGGGAAAGCCCTCTCCACAATGTTGCCACTGGTCCCATGTAAACACAACGGTCATGACAGACAAGGTTGCTTTTTATTGGTTAAAATCCCCACTGGGATCCAAACTCAACAGTGCACACCTGGAGTGGGGACAGGGGAGCCGAGCAGGGGCAGCCTGCTCCTTGCTGGGCCGACACTGAGGGAGATGGCAGCTGTTGTGGTCCCCTCTCATTATTCAGCTCTTCTTGTCCCTTGGGGCCTACCAGTCAGGATCTTCCCACAGCACTGCCAGCAAGCTTCCCTGGAGCCCTCGCCATCCCCAATTCAGCCACAGCAGAATAAAGATGCAGAAAACAGTACTCAGCTAAAAATCAACTGAGCCACGGAGGCAGGCTGGGGATGCTGCAGCCCACTGCAGGTGTTAGTATCTCCCTAGAGTCAGACAGGAGATTCCCTCCCACCCCTGCGGTGCATGCGATAGGGGTGGGTAGTGGTTTGCAAAGCGGATTGTGAGCCTATGAGCATGCAGGTGGTCCAGGGTGATGCCAGGTCAGGTCCTAGCATCAATGGCCAAGGCTTCCAAGGATCCTGGCTGGGTAAGGCACGGAGTTTCGTTTTCTTGGGGGCCCAGTCCCAGCCTGGTCCCGAAGAGCCTCTCCAGGTAGCAATCCAGCATCTGCTGCTGTACTGAGCCATTGAGGACACTCACTTAGCTTTGGGCCTGGACTTGAGGCCTGTGGGGAAGGAAATGACAAAGTTAGGAGCCACCTTTCTCAGAAAGCTACAGCTGCCCACTACGGGTCTCATTGCCAAGGTTATGATGTGTATCCAGGTCCACTCTGACCCCAGGTTCTTCTCCGGGGCAGCAGAGTTCATCTGAGTAGATGGAGACAAGGTGATACCAGCAGGCTGCCCCTGCAGAGGCTGTCCCAGCCAGGCTTGGTGCCTTAGCTCGATTCCATCTGCAGGGGGGTTCGTGGGGTCTGTGGGGTCTACTTCTCACCTCTCAGACCCACACCCACTCTCTATTCTCACCAACCTGCACTGGACCCTTTGAGCTGGACTTGGTCCTTCCTGCTTTCTCTCTGGCTAGGTGCTGACCAAGGAGGGTCCTGGACTGGCAGTTACACACTTAACTGCCACCAGCCTGCCCCTGTAGGAACCCTGATCCCAACACTCTATGTGCTTCCTAAAAAGCCCGCTTTTCCACCAGTGGTAGGTGGGGTCCAGGCTCCCCTGGAGGCTTGAGTTTGAGAATCTGTTCAAGACAAGAGAAAATGAGTGGAGCAGCAGCTAGCAGCCAAAACTTCGTCCAGGGTGTTATCAGGACATCCACAGGGGGTGCGGAAATGAACCAACAACCAAGGCAGGGGTGTAGCAAGTCTGGGTTAGTTAGAACAGTGGTACGCAGCATGGAGAGGCTGCTGGTCCAGGGACACAGGAGCTGGTCTCCCTCAAAGTGCATTATGCAATGGGGCAGTCCATATGCAGGATTAACACCAGTGAAAAAGTGAGGGAAACTGAGGGAAGAACACTTGAGGCTGGGCCCCAAGAGGAATGGAGTTCTGATCTCCCTGTGGGTCTTGCCTACAATGAACCAACAGCCCTCATTCTTGTACTTCAATCCTGAGACTTAAGCCCAGTGGCCAGTGGGTTCTAAGTGCCAGGCAGACCCAGGGTCCCCGAGCATAGCCAAAGGTGCTTGGGTTCAGCCTGGACTCACAGCTCATGACGGGCCAGCATCTTTTGTCCTAAGCTGGGTCTTCCTCCATCCATGAAGCCTGGCCACAGAGCAGGGCCCAAGTTGGTACAACAGCATCTCTAACCTCTAGGGTCATGTCACTGGCCCTGGCTGTCTTGCCATGAGCGGGGTCCAGAAGACCCATATGGCACATACAAGGAAGACCTGGCATCTAAACTGATCTCTTTCTGCTCCTGGGTACAGGAAAGGGAGGCCCAGGCACCTTTGCCTCTGGCAGCAGCTGCACTTGAGACCATCCATTTCCTTCCAGTCTCTTTGGGCATTCGTTTGGCCTTAACCTGTACCATGGGAGAGCTGGAATAGTCTTGGGAGGGTTGGCTCCATGCAGAGGGACCGTGTCTTCTGGGGGTTGGGGTTAGTAAAGCTGCAGAGTTACCATGACCCTGGGTAGGACCGAGACACAGATAGGAACAACCTCAGTCTGTCCTGAAGGACCAAGAAACAGTCATCTCCGAAGATCCCACGCTGTACCCACAAAGGCCTGAGATCCCACTCCCTACAGGAAGCTTGGCTTTATCTACCCTTCCTTGGAAGCCCATCTGGAGTCCAGCTCTGAGGTTGTGTCCAGCTGGGGGAGAGAAGACCCTGGGCAGGCAAGGCTTGGCAGCTGGGCCTTCTCCAACAAGGCAGGAACAGCAAGGGCACCAATACCAAGAGCCAAGGTTGGGATTTTCTGATAATACCCAGAGGGCTGTAGAGAAGCTAGGTTAGTGCCCAGGAGGGTCAGGCAGCAGGCTGAGGCCCCAGCACCCGCTGCCACCATTAGTCAACATAAGCCAGGCTGCATACGTACCTCACTGGATCACACACAGCCTTTTTGTTTTATTATCATCAGAATCAGGGACAAACTCTGCTTCCAAATAAAAGAAACACACTCATCAGCTCATCACAGGTGGGCAGCCCTGAGCTCAGGGTGGTGGGATCTGTGGGGGCCAAGCTAGCCATGCCAACACTCTTGGCCAAGGGCAGAGATAAACCACCAGTCCGAAGCCCAGATTCTCTGGTCACAGTGACAATGGCAGTTGCACCCAGGATCTTAATGCCAGACTACCCTGCAGCAACAAGAGCCAAGGTCCACCACCCTGCTCCACTCCCTGCAGAAGGGGTGTGAAGGCAGGAATTTGCAGGTAAGGGTGATGCAAGTGGTGGCCCCCAAAGCTGCCCTCTGTGTGAGGTTCTGTGTCCCATTGAATCACCCTTTCTCCTGGATGCTGGTTGAGCCTGTAGTACCCGCAGGGATAGGGGAGGGACCAGCTGGATGGCAGGGAGAGGTCCCAGGCCCTGTAGTGGGACAATCAGCTCTAACCACATGCCCAGACCCAGGCGTCCCCCAAACTTGCTCACCACAGCCCACTTCCCACTTACCCTCTTGGTTTCTTGAGGGACGTTTCTTCCTTCGTTTGCTTGTCCCCTTTGAGACCCAGCCTCGAACCCTGGGGAGGGTGCCAGACCCTGAGGAATCTGTCACTGCATCCTCAGAAAAGGACCTGTCCAAGGACGTGTCAAGCGCAGACTCTGGGGCTGTGTCGTCCTCATCCTCATCCTCTCCAGGGCCTGTGCAGGGGAGGCGGGCGCTGTGGCCGCGCTCAGCTGTGTCCTCTGCTCCCTCTCTCATGCTGTCAGCCTTGGCTTGGTGGACACCCCTCAAGGCTTCAGGATCCACAGCATCCTGCTGTGAGCTCTTGATTCCAGGAGGTTTATTGCTAGAGAACTCGAGGGGATTCAAGGCCTGAGCATCTCCCAGAGTCACTGGCCAGACGCCCTCAGAGGGCTGGGCATTCAGGGTATCTTCAGGAACCAGGAAGTCACTGGCATCCACATACCAGGAAGAACGCCTCTCCAGGGCTGGGAGGCCACCTTCCTCCTTGGAGGGCTGGGGGCTGGGGGCTAAAGCGTCCACAAGGTCCCAGCCCTGTGGCTCGCCAGCTGCTATAGTATCCAAGCTTGGCTCTGAGATAGGGAGGTCTGTGCCTTGTATAGGGTTGCTGGCAGCTGCTGTGGGTGGAGGGATATGTCAGTGACATGAAGGGCCATGTTCTGAGGCATTTTGGTCCCACTCCTGGAAGTGTTTCTGACCCAGAGCCTTCCTAAACTACTCCAAACTTCAGTCTCAGGAACCCTCCAGCATGGTTTATTATGGGTCAAGGCAGGGCAGTATCTTCAGTCTGGCCACACACGGGAGACTGGGAGGATACCCAATGGGCCACAAAATCCAACCGTTTGCAGAGTTCCAGTGGTGGAGCCCTTCCTAAGGTCTGCCTGTCTTAACACCTCAGGTGCCCTGAACTCAGGGTGTCTATCAGCGGACCAAAACTCCCACACCTCCTGGCCAACCAAAGGCTCAGCCCTCTCAGAGGGCCTTTTCAGAGCTGTGGCAACTGGGCCTCCACCATGCTCCCCACTTTAGTGTCTCCAGGGACATGTGTGTAGGGTCCCCAAAGAGCCTCAGGTCCCAGAAGGCTTCCTAGAGATAAGCATAGGTAATTGGTGGGAGGGCATGGGAAGGTCACAGGCTCGGGTCTCACCAGGCTCTGTGGCTTTTGGAGGATCTGTTGGAGCCACTCTGCTGCCCGCTTCAGTGTCCCCTCGGCCCCGGGCTGTCTTCCGTAGCTGGAAGCCCTTCCTGATGTCGGCCAGCAGGGCATCAATGACACACACCTCTTCTTGTTTCCCAGGCCCCTTCCTGACTGCAGAGCCACAGACCTCAGAGAGCAGCTCAGAGACCCCAGGCCACCCCAGGGATCCCCAAGAGAGCAGGAGAAGCACGGCAAGGCTTGGGAGAGGAAGGACAGCAGCTCCACCTGGATCCCAAGCCTTGTAACTGTTCCCACCTGTCCCCGAGACCCACCAGGCTTCCCATCCTCGCCCCTCGGCCTCCGTGCCTCCTCCTCTGCCAACTGCTGTTTCCTCCTCTCTGTCTTCACCATCTGCTCCTTCCGGTCCTTGTTCTCCTGCTCAGGCAGACAGGAGCTTCGTCATCCAACCCAGTAACCCACAGTGGGATTACTGAGGGACAAGAGTGGTGGGGGCTCACGGCTGTACCTATCACAGCTGGGAACAGAGGGGCTGGGAACCCCACTCTGGTCTCAGGCATCACCTAACTCCCCTGGGCCCACCACACCTTCAGGGCACGGGTGAAGAGGTCTCGGAAAGTCTTCATGGTGTTGAACGTGTCCTCTAGAGATAGCTGCTGGGCATCTTCACACAGGTAGTCGGCCAGCTCCAACTTCTTCTGCTCAATGGCCTCAAACACCATGTCTAGTGCCTGAGAGGCCTCAATGCTGGCCTGGGGACATAAGCCACAGTCACCCCACAGTGAGCCAGGGGAGCATGCTGGTGAGACCTTATGCACAGGACCCTTGTAGAGTAGGGACTGGGGCATGCTGGATGTACCTGGGAGCTTTAGCCTAGGGCCACGGAGTCCATACCCTACAGGAAATACTAGGACAGGAAGCAGAGAAGCGGCTCTGCTGGCTCAGGCTCTCTTGTCCACTTGGCCTGTGCTCACAGCAGAGCTGCTCACCCATCTACTCTTTCTACGTGGTCCTGGACATCCTAGGATCTGCGCTCCTCACTCGACTGTACTGGGAAGAAGCCTCTTCTGCCAACCATAGGGCACCCACTGGCCAGCTTACCTGGAGGCGCTCAGCATACTGCTTTTTCACTTCAGGGATTGAGGTGGACACCTTCCGCTCTGTTTCCAGAAGCTTCTTCAGGTTGGCACTGGCCTCTGAGCGGATGATCTCCAGGCTGATTCTGAAAGGCACCGAGGGGCAAGATGGGCAAGGTAAATCAGGCATCAGCTGACACCTGTCACAGTGGGCCCTTGACTGCACAGCCCTCTTCACGCACCCCGTCAACCCTGGGTCCACCACAATTTCTACACTGCAGGTCCCAGAAGCCAGCCAATCCTGATGACACTGTATGGTAGGTTAGGTGCCTATTCTAGTGACACTCAAATCAGTCAGTCCTGTCAGGATACTGACCCCTCACTGTAGAGTGGGCTCTGTTTCATACTGGGCACACCTGGGAACCTCTGCCCAGCTGCTAGGCCCACTGTCACTCTTGTTTGACTGGCTCTAAGGCCCAGCAGCTGCAGGACCAAAAGCTCCCAGGGCAGTGGAGCATGATGGATGCATGGACTCTGGAGCTGGTGTGTCCAGTTAGCCTCTCCGCTGGGTGGTGAGACTCCAGGATGACGACACCGCTTCCCTGAGCCTCAATTTTTTCACCTGAATCATGAGGTGGCGGGACCTAGCTTACGCTGTTAGGAAGGTTCACTTTGTAGAGACGCTGTGCCAGACTGTCACCCCATCCCTTCCAGATTTCACTTTCTGATCTAAGTCACAGTTAGAGCAGACACGGTCCTGTCCCAAAGTGAAAGTCGGCATTCTCTGGGGTAGGGGGTCCTGAGGCACAGCTGTGGCCAGGCTCTACAGCAAGGCAGCTGGGATCAGAGGTTGGGCCTGAGCTGCTAAGGCATTAGGCTAGCAGGAGCACCCACCCAGCAGCTTGAGAGGGCGGCTCCAAGTCCCGCGGCAGCTGTAGGAGGTCTGGGTGGCTTTTCTCTACTTCCTGTAACACAAGGTGCCCAGTAAGATCCTGGTGACCCCACTGAGCCTGTGGATATTACCCTGTACAAGCATGGGTAGAACCTCCACCAACTATTTGACCCTTTGGGGACTCTAAAATCCTGCCATGGGCCTGTGATCTTGTAACAGTTTTGCTTTCCAGAGGTGGGTGACAGTAGAGGACCTCTCCCGATGTGTATGGGGGGGTAGGTAAGGCCTGCTGGGGATGGGCAGTGTTGCGGCTCAGTCTCTAAAATAATTAACAGGCCTAAGGCCAGAGTAAGGTCTGGTAAGAGTAGGGGACGCCCCATCCACAGGTTCCCGGACGTCACCTCCAGCACATGGTGCAGCAACGTCACACGACTCTGCTGGGACTTGGTCTCTGTGAGCTTCAGCAACGTGCTAATCTTGAAACCATCTGCATCTCCTGTGTGGCTGCCCTGTGAGGGACAGGAGGTGAGTCCCAACTCCCCTCCGACTCCCAGGGTGTGGGGTGAGTCCCTCAACCCCTGGGGTGTGGTGAACCCTCCGACTCCCAGGGTGTGGGGTGAACCCTCCGACTCCCAGGGTGTGGGGTGAGTCCCTTGACTCCCAGGGTGTAGGATGAGTCCTCCGACTCCCAGGGTGTAGTGTGAGTCCCCTGACTGACTCTCAGGGTGTGGGGTGAGTCTCCAGACTCCCAGGGTGTGGTGGGAGGTGGGTCACAGAACAATTTCGACTTACATAGTTGAGGAAATTCCCAATCTTGAGGATCAGCTGGCAGAAGACAGGCAGCCGTTGGCTGGTGAGCAGGCCTGTGATGGATGAACAGGGTTGAAGTAAAGCCCAAAGTCTCCATGTATCCCAGAGTGTGGCTGTTTGCTTGGCTTCCTGACCCCGGGCCTATCACAGCACCAGAAAGGACACAAGGCAGGGGCTACCTGGGACTACGAACTCCTATACCAATAGGCATAGGGACTCTCGAAACACTTCCTGCCATGTCCACGTTTGCTGAGTGCTCCACTCTAGCAGGTGTCCGGCCATTACATGTCCTTTGGGCGAGGACTCTGGAATGCTAGAGGAGCCCCTTCCAATCTGTGACCACCCTAGTTCTGAGGTCCCTGTCCCTTAGGCTGCAGGGAGGACACTGCTGGCTCAGTGGCTGAGATGGGAGCAAGCATGCACCATGCTGTGTGCGGGAGAGAAGTGAGCTGTCCCTGGGCCACTGGAGCCCATCTATGTCCCTGATCTGGTGGCTAAAAGGATCTTTGTCATTCTTTATTCACAGAAGAATTTTGTGTTTCTGTGTGCTGCGAGTGACTGCATATGAATATATCTGCATGCATGCTATACCTGTGGGTATGGACTACGTATCCTCACTCATGCGTGCAGTAACTTACTGTGGAAGTTACTGTACTGAGTGTACAAGCATGTGTGTGTGTGTCATGTGGAAACGGTAGAGGTGACCATGGGTTTTGGTGGAGAAAGCCAGCAACTTCACAGCTCTCAATGGCCATGATGCCATGGCTACAGCAGAGGTTGACACATGGCAGGCCTGTCCCTCCCAGCCCCATAGGCTTTTGGGCCCCACTCACTCTCGCAGGCGGTGAGCACCAGCTGGGCCTTGGGCCGCACCATGTCCAGTACGACGGCCGTGCCCTCACACAGCATCATGCACTCCACCCGCAGCTGGTAGCTGGTGTGGCAGAGCAGGGGGTTAGGGCCCGGAGGCTCCACCACGCTTGCCGCTGGGGACATGCTCTGCCCTTGGTGGGTGGACTGAGGGAGGGGTCCCTATGGCTTGGCTGTGGAACACGCACATTTCTAGCCTGTGCCCAGGACAGAATTAGGTGGTAACTTAGGGGGCCCGGAGCTTCTCAGGAAGACTCTGGCCTCAGGACTTAAGAGGTCACCTCTGCTTTCTGAGAGAGGACGAGGAACATGGTGACATTTAGAGATGACTCATTCTCGGAGCCCTAGGGACTGTGTACAACTGCCTTCCTGACCCCTTCCTCCTCACCTAAGCTTGGCCCCTACCCTACTCTCCCCATCTTTCCTTCCCCACAGCCTAAGCAGGAGCCCAGGGCTGCTCACCAGGGAATGTCCAAGAGGAGAATGTAGAACTGGTCAGCACTGGCCAGTTTGGCTCGCTCCTCAGTGAATGCCCGCAGGTTCTCAATCTGTATGGATGCCACATGTAGGAACCATGTCTGCCTGCACGACACCTGCCTCCCTGCACCTCCTCATCAAGGTCCGTGGTGGCTCCCGGCTTCCAATGGCTCTCCACGGGGGTGAGGTGGTTCTCCACGGGGGTGAGGCGGGTCAGGACCTCACTATCCCCACTTCTTTGGTTGATTTGGGCCCCTGCTCACCTCATGCTTTTCTGGAAGGAGCTTTAGGAGCTGTTTGAGAACCTCTACATCAAACTTGGTTGTGTCTCCAGCCCGGATCATTGTAGTGACTTCTTCATTGGAGCTGGGGAGGGTGAGGGCAGGGGTCAAGAAGCATGACTTTCCCTCTTCCCCTTGTCTCCTGCCATGCTTAGAGATGGGGGTGGCTGATGGACATCCATGAAGCTCTTGGAAGGGTAAGAGTTTAGAAACTGGGAGGCAGGGCCTAGACCTCCCTTGACTTGGTCACAGCTTGCTTATGGCCTAGGAGTCTACCTCAGGGATTTTCTGGGCCTCACTTCCACCCTGGCCTCTAGAATCTTCAATGAGACAGTCTGTGGCAGCTATCGTACACTATCTCCTGCCCTGAGGATGAAGCATGCACAGACATGGACAGTCTGCAGAGGGCACTGCTGGGCAGACCTGGGAAGCTCAGGGCAGAGCTGGCCACTTGCCTGGGCTGAATTTGACAGTAACATTATGCCCCTCACTCACCATTTAAATTGCTTCAGGAAGATGTTGAGGTTCAGGCTCTTTTTGGAGTCCAGAAAAGTGACCTAGAAAACCCACCTTTTAGCTGGTATCTGGAGGGTGGGCAGAGGTCATTCTACCCCCACAGGAGATGGCCAGATTCCATCTTACCTCTCTGTGTTCCTTCCTGACGGGGGCAGCAGAGGGCTCCTTGGGCTTAGCCGTGGGGAAGGAAAAGAGCTGCTCAATGCTGGAGAAGTCAGGTTCCACCACCTCTGAGCAAGGGCTGCTCAGTGTTGCCCACATGGAGTTGCGTTCTACAGGGGAGGGACAGACAAGGTACCCTGCTGAAATTTCTCCTTAATGTGGGCCTGCGGGTCCAAAGGCAGGTGTGCTGAGGTCTCTGGGGACTGAACAGGAGCCTGGAGCCCAGCCTGGGTGGCATATCTGATATAGGAAACCTCCAAGCTGTTGTCAGGCTATGTGCACGCATGTGGGCACACACACCCAAGCATGCTGGCAGGCGACCTGGGCTCTCCGGCTGGCCTTCCCTGACCATCAGCACCTGACACTTAGGGCACTACAGAGAGCCTTCAGAGGAAGGCGGGGCCTTTGTAGCAGACACCTGTGACCCACAGGGCTCTGAGGTGGTGGCTTCTTCCCATGCAAGACACGTAAGAACCAGACTCCGACAGGGGCCTGGCTGTCTTGACTAAGCAAATGTGGACACTCACAGGAGTAATGACCAGTGTGTACCTACCCTTCCCAGAGGCTGGCTTGGAACGAGGGCTCACCTCGTGCCACACTGGATGGCAGTTTCTGCCAGTTCAGCTTCTTCATACGCAGTGTGGGTGGATTCACCCTCCGGTGACTGGGGACCCAGGCTGAACCCAGGCCGTGGTCCACCTGAGCCACAAT
>LOJH01049068.1:9861-22791 GCA_001685095.1 Ellobius talpinus
CTCTGTAGCTTTGGAGCCTATCCTGGAACTAGCTCTTGTAGACCAGGTTGGCCTGGTTTTCCAGTTTCTTAATGCAGAATATAAGTCCACATCCTTTCCAAAAGGAATCCTCAGCAGATAAACTGGACCATCCTCTACAGAAGAAAACACAAAAAAGTACAGTTGGAAGACATTCAAAGGGAAAGAACCCTCCGCGCACTCAAATTCCAGAGGGCCATCACTGGTGCATTCCTTGCTGATGTAATGACCAAGAGAAATCAGTAGCCAGAAGTTAGGAAAGTTCAGCTAAAGCAGGCCATCAGGGCTGCCAAGGAAGCAGAAAAGGCTAAGCAGGAGTTTAAGAAGATAGCACTGGCTGCTGCCAAGGCCTCTACAAAAGCAGCACCAGCAAAAGGCTATGAAGCCTGTGAAGGTCTCTACTCCCCTGGTTGGTGGAAATGCTAACCTGGTAGATCAGAGTTTTGAATAAAGGCCTATTTCTAACTCTAAAACAAACAAACAAACAAACAAATTTGACAATGTTTCTTCTGTTTCTATTTTGTGGAATAATTTGAGGAGATTTGGCATTAGCTCTTCTTTGAAAGGAAAGTCTGGTAGAATTCTGCACTAAAAATATCTGGCCGTAGGTTTTTTGTTTGTTTGTTTGTTTGTTTGTTTGTTTGATTTTTTTTTGGTTGGGGGATTTTAATAACTGCTTCTTTACCTTAGGGGTTATAGGTCTATTTAAATTGCTTATCTGATCTTGATTTTGACTTTGGTAAGTGGTATCTATTGAGAAAATTACCCATTTCTTTTAGATTTTCCAATTTTATGAGTTTTTAAAGTGTGACCTAATGCTTCTTTGGATTTCCTACTGTGGAAATCTGCTGTTATACCTTCCCTCTTTTGTTTCTGATTTTGTTAACTTGGATATCCTTTCTGTATCTTTCAGTTATTTATGTAAGGGTTTGTCTATCTTGTTGATTTTCTCAAAGAACCAACACTTTGTTTCATTGATTCTTTGTAGTGTTCATTTTGTTTCTATTTTATTGATTTCAGCCCTCAGTTTGATAAGTGCCTGCCATCTACTCCTCTTTGGTGTGCCTGTTTCTTTTTATTCTAGAACTTTTAGGTGTGCTGCTAAGTTGCTAGTATGAGATCTCTCCAATTTGTTTATGTAGGCACTTAGTACTATGAACTTGTTTCTTATCCCCATTTTCATTGTATCCCATAAATATGGGTATGATAAGCATTCATTTTCACTGAATTCTAGGAAGTATTTAATTTCTTTTTTATTTCTTACTCAGTCCAATAGTCACTAAATAGAGAGTTGTTCAGTGTCCATGAGTTTGTAGGCTTTTGTCTTAGCTAGGGTTTTGTTACTGTGAAGAGACACCGTGACCATGATAACTCTTATAAAGGAAAACATTTCACTAGGGCTGGCTGGTTTACTCCACTATTTTCATGGTGGGAAGCATGGCCGCATGTAGTCACAGTGCTGGAGATGAAGCTGAGAGTTCTACATCTTGATCCTTAGGCAGCAGGAAGAGATAGTTAGCCACTAGACTTGACTTGAGTTCAATGACACTCTTCCTCCAGCAAGGCTACACCTCCTCTGACAAAACCACACTTCCAATAATGGCACTCCCCATGAGTCTATGGGAGCCATGTTCATTCAGACCATGACATTCCACTCTCTGGCCCTGTTGGGCTTATACCTATATCATAATGCAAAATACATTAAGTCCAACTACAAAAGTCCCCAAAGTCTATCAGTCTTAAGCCTGCTTAAAAGTCCAAAGTCACATGCCTTTAATCTCAGAAATCAGGAGGCAGAGGCAGGTGGATCTCTGTGAGTTCAAGACCAACCTGGTCTACAGAGTGAGTTCCAGGACAGCCAGGGCTACACAGAGAAACCCTACCCCCAACAAAAAACAAAATAACAAAGTGCAAAGTCTCTTCTGAGATCCATGTAATCTATTAACTGTAATCCCCTATAAAATTAAAATAAAAAACAGATTGCATACTCCCAACATACAATGGCACAGGATATATATACCATTATAAAATGGAGGAAATGAAGCATAGTGAAGAAACACTTGACAAGACAGAAAATTAGCTGGGCAAACTCCAAACTCTGCATCTCCATGTCTGACGTCAAAAATACTTTTCAGATCTCCATCTCCTTTCAGTTTTGTTAACTGCAACACACTTCTTTCTCTTGAGCTGGTTTCATTCCTTCTCAGCAGCTTTCCTTGGCAGGTATCCCTCAACTCTGGGATCTCCAAAATCTTGGGTTCTCCACAGCAAACCAGGCTTCACCTTCACAGCTTCACATAATGGCCTCTCTAGGTCTCCAAGCAGAGACATCCTTGATACACACCTGGCCTCAGAGGTTTTCCTTAGTCTTAGATGGAGATTCTATAATCTTTCTTCTACTGTTGACTCTAAAGCCAGAACTATGAAGCCAAATCTGTCAAATTCTTTATTTCTTGGACTGGAATACGGCCACCTTGTTCAATTACATCCTTACTAACCTTCCTTTGCTTCCTAAGCTTGGATGCCCTGAAACTTGATCTGTAGACCAGGCTGGCTTCAAACTCAGAGATCCACCTGCCTCTGCCTTTGGAGTACTGGGATTAAAGGTATGTATCACCACACTTGCTAAGATTTTTTTTAATTCCTTTTCACAATTTGGAAGTTTTCCTGGTGGGATCTTCCCCAGAGGTTACCACTCCCTTTATTCCATTTAATTTTTATTGATCTGTTTATCTCCTTGAACATAGAACTTAGCTCTGTTAATAGAGACTGTTCTTTTGTTTCCTGGCTACCCAGAACCAAAATAAACACACAGAAACTATATTAATTGCAATATTGTTTGACCAATAGCTTAAGCATATTTCTAGCTAGCTCTTACATTTTAAATCAACCCATTTCTATTATTTTGTATTTTACCCTGAGGCTTGGAGTTTACCTGTAAGGTTCTGGGGCATCTGTTTCCTTCAGTAGCTTCATGGTGTCTCTCTGATTCTGCCTACTTTCTCCCAGCATTCAGTTTAGTTTTCCCACCTAGCTCTATTCTGNAGAAACTATATTAATTGCAATATTGTTTGACCAATAGCTTAAGCATATTTCTAGCTAGCTCTTACATTTTAAATCAACCCATTTCTATTATTTTGTATTTTACCCTGAGGCTTGGAGTTTACCTGTAAGGTTCTGGGGCATCTGTTTCCTTCAGTAGCTTCATGGTGTCTCTCTGATTCTGCCTACTTTCTCCCAGCATTCAGTTTAGTTTTCCCACCTAGCTCTATTCTGCCCTGCCAAAGGCCAAATCAGCTTTATTCATTAATAAATAAAAGCAACCCATATGAGGAAGGACTTCCCACACCATAGCTCCATTATACTTCCTTTTTCCCCTTTTCTTCTCAAATTATACATTTTGTATTTTTCCTTTTTCAGTTTGTTCCTTTTCATTATAGATCTGCCTAAGAGTGAACACTAATAATCATATGACAGAGTCAATACTATGTTGTTTTGAGATTTCTTCAGTCAATGCCATTATTCTAAAACTCTTCAATTTACTTTCAAGCACTTTTTCAGACTAGGGCAAAAAGCAGTCACATTTTTACCTGAAATATCACAAAAACAGTTTCTAGCCTACAGACAAATATTCCCCTCTGAAACATCTTCAGCCAGACTCCCACAGTTCAAATCACCCTCAGCACCACTGTCTTCCATGCTGCTACTAGTGTGGTCCATTAAGCAGTGCTTAAAGCATTTGATGGCTTTCCTAACTGAAAGTCCCAAAGTCCACTTTCCTCCAAACAAAAACATGATCCAACCTATCACAGCAATTGTTGTGGATCAGCCTCAACAAAAATACCTCTTGCCAGGGTAGGGGCATGGAAATTTAGAAATATTAGGAAAGAATATGAAGATGCATAAAAAATAATAAGATAGAAACTATAGAATAGTACCCAGAGGGCATTTTAGTGATTACTGAAAATCATGTGCATTTATTTTTTTACAGCTTTTATACCCAATGTAAACAGGGATGGGAGGGTGAAGAATGTAAAAAGACTTTATTAACATGATACAAAGAACAACTCAAACAATCAATCGCTTTAACCCTTTAAGACACCAAATCATTAGCATTTTGTCATCTAGGCAGTGGAGCTGCTTTAATGCACCATCCTGAAGGCAGCCACTCTCCAGGTGACCTCATAGTTACAAAAGAAGGAGCAGAAGTACATTTGCATATCCTGACCACCTGTCAGGATGGCATGAAGCTATCTTAATGTCAAAAGAATCAAATAACATATCCTGAGTTGGGACATATAACTATGCTTACCAATCATTTTGAGCAAACTCCAAACTCTCTGACCGTCACATAAGGTAAAAATGGGCCCACATTTGGGCTTCCACAAGCAATTCTCTAGTCCCTGGTACCAACATCTGTTTTAGTTGGGGTTTTATTGCTGTGAAGAGACACTATGACCATGGTAACTCTTATAAAGGAAAACATTAACTGGGGCTGGCTTACACTTAAGAGGTTTAGTATATTATCATCATGGTGGAAATATGGTGGCATGTAGGTGGACATGGTCCTGGAGAGGTAGCTGAGATTTCTACATCTTGATCCACAGACAGCAGGAAGAAACAGTGAACCACTAGGTCTGGCTTAACTTCAAAGACACACTTCCTACTACAAAAAGGTCATACCTACTCCAACAGGACACACCCCCATGAAGCTTTGGCTTTTAGAGTCTACACTGAGAAATTAGGTGTAGTTTTGTTAGGTCTGCCTTTACATGTTACTTGGCCTTATTCCCTTGTAGCTTTTAATATTCTTTCTTTGTTCTCTGGGTTAATGTTTTGCTTATTATGTGGTGGTGGGACTTTCCTTTCTGGTTCAATCTAGTTGAGGTTGTGCAAGCTGCAGGTTTCACTTGAGTTGAAGGCCAGAGTTCTGACCTCCAGGGCATGGCCTCTGGTTCAGCAGGGTGTTGTCTACCAGAAAGGGGTTTTGTCAGTGGGTGTGGCCTCTGGTGGAGATGAAGTTGTGCTTACGTTTTTTGGGGATGAGGAGAGGAGGGACAGTTGGGAATAGACTGGGCAGTCACTGAGGGAGGGGGGGTTTACCTGGGTTCTGCCCCCTTCCCCCACATGGCCTCTGATGGAGCTGGGGGCAGGGTCTGACAGAATTCAACAGTGAGCTCTTCAGTACTAGACTTTTCTTTGTAGGAACACTGCTTCCATTTCAGTGCTTGTTATGTATCTGCTGGAGTTGTTTTTACATTTTTAAATTTAAATTTGGTCGGTCATATGTTTCTAATAATTTATCCATTTCTTGAACCCTCTGTTCAGTTCATTAGCCCTTTTTTGATTGAATACTTTGTTTTCATATTGTTTATTTTTTAAGTTCCTGGTATAGCCTAGATGTCAATTCTCTGTTATATGTGTAGCTGACAAAGATTTATTTTATCCCCTTCTGTAGTCTGTCTCTTCACTTGATTAACTGTTTCCTTGGTTATACAGAAGCTTTTTAATTTCATGAGATGTCTGTTGTCAGCTGCTGGCCTTAGGTCCTAGTTAGATTTAACTGACAACTTGACAGAGCCTAGAGTCAGTTGAGAAGGGAGTCTCAATCAAGTGATTCCCCAAATCAGATTGACCTGTGGGCATGTCTATAGAACACTGTCTTGATCTTAATTGATGCAGGATGGCCTAGCATACTATGGGCTGTACCATCCCTACCCGTGAGGTCCTGTAAAAGGAGTGAGCTGAGCAGGAGCATGCAGACACACCAGCCAGCACACAACCTTACTCCAAGGTTTCTGCTTCAGATTCCTGCTTGAGTTCTCACCCTGACTCCCCTCAGTGAAGGACTGCAACCTGTATGTCAAAATAAACCCTTCACTTCCCTTAACTGCTATTGGTCTGCAATACAAAGGACATTTTTAAAAATTTTCTTCTTACTTATTCTTTGTGTCTTTTGCATCATGCATCTCTATCCCATTCATTTCATATTGTGGAAGCTGTCGGGTGACACAGTGAATCATATAAACTCTTTTATTCATATCTCTTTACTTGGAAGTACAAATTGCAAAGAGTCATTGGTCTGGTTCGAGGCCTCTGGTTTCTGCTACACTATGATGCTAGGCCTTCACTGGGACCCCTCTTGGATATTGTGTTTTGTTATGCATTGTGAAGATCCCGCAGCTTTGGGTCTGAAGGACCGGGCCCTCCACATGCTCCAGCAGATGACAGATGGGGTAGATGTTGGGGTGGGCCAACTCATAATCCTGGTTCTGGGCCTGGGTACTTGCAGAGTTGGTCAGCCCTCCAGCTCTCCCTCATCTTCACCCTCAGGATGAGTTCTCCAGCACTGCCCTGGCTAGTTCACCACTAGCAGTGATGAGCAAGGGGAGGGGCCAACTATCTTGCTTTCATATCCTCAGGGTCCATTCTCCCACACCATTACCTTCAGGGCCAGCTCTACTGTGTTGCTCAGGTGAGGTTCAGGGGCCACTCTCTTGAGTGTTGCAGCCGGTAAGGGACAGGAACAGATCTCCTACTCTTATGACCTCAGAGGCATCTCTCCCACCTGCTGCAGGCAGTGAGGGGGCAGGGGTGTGGTGGAGGGAGGGCATTTCTTCCCCACCCACACAACATAGCAGGTGAGGGGTGGGACCAAATCCCCCATGCTCCAGTGACTAAATCAATACGTTCAATAATATGTTGCTTAGTCTCCACGCATTCATGTGTGTTCTGTAGTTTCTCTGGCTATTTGTTTGTAGTTTTATTCCACTGTGGTAAGACAGAATAGTAGGACTATTTCAGCTTTTCTCTTCTTGCTAAGACCTGATTTCTGTTCTAATCTGTGGTCTATTCTAGAGAAGGCACCATGGGCTTCTGTGAAGAATGTATTCTGCAGTGTTTGGATGATATGTTTTGTGTATGATATCAATTGATTCAGATGTTCTCCACTGAGGGAATGGCCTTTCAGTTGGCGAGAGTATAGAAGTCACTCACTGTTACTGTGCTTTGGTTAATCTGTGACTTCACACCTAGTAGCATGTTATGAAATCTAATGCACCCATGTTGTGTGGATATAGGTTTAGGGTTGTTGGATCCCCTGGATGGTTTGATCTGCTAATCAGTATGCAGTGGTCTTCTTTATTTCTTCTGAATATTGTTTATTTGAAGTCTATTTTGTCAGATATTAGAACACCCACCTGTTCCCTAACTCTGTTTCCTTAGAATACCTCTTTTC
Source organism: Ellobius talpinus (assembly GCA_001685095.1). NCBI lineage: Eukaryota > Metazoa > Chordata > Mammalia > Rodentia > Cricetidae > Ellobius > Ellobius talpinus. The sequence goes on from LOJH01049068.1 coordinate 17,117, forward strand.
ATCCTTCACTCAAAGGTTGCATCTCTCTTAGAGTGAAATGTGCTTCATGGACACAGTAAATAAATGATCCCTGCATTCCTTTCTAGTCTGTTCATCTGTGTCTTTGACTGGAGAATTGAGACCATTGATATTCAGAGTTAGTATTGAAAGATGTCCAGATATTTTAGTGTCTGGTATTTTCCTATTCCTAGCTTAGCTATTATTCTAGTATGCTCTGCTCTTTCTTGTGGCCTTGTGGATGTCTTTGCCTTTGTCCTAAATCTGAAGGATTTCTTCAAATATGTTCTGTAGAACTCGCTTATTGGTAATGGATTCCTTTAGTGTATTTTATTTTAATGGATAGCTTTTCTTTCTCCTCCAGTTATGATAGTTTTTCTGGGTATTGTAGTATGGAGAGGCAACTGCCCCTTTAAGAACTTGTAACACACTGTTCCAAACCTTCCTGACTTCTTAAATTTCTGTGGAGAACTCTATTACTCTGATGGCCCTGCCTTCGTATGTCTTGATGTTTTTCTCAGAGACTTGATACACTTCTTTGTTCTGTATATCCAGTGGTTTCAGTATAATATAATGAGAAGATTTGCTGTCCTAGTCTTATCTGCCAGGTGTTCTAAACGCCTTCTACATCTGGATTTGCATCCCTTCCCTAATGTGGGGATATTTTCTACTATCGTTTTGTTGAAAATGTTTTCTAGACTATATTATCTTTCTTTTATGTCTACAGTTCTTACATTTGGTCTTTTTATTGTATCTTATATGTCTTGGAAGTCTCTCTTGCACCTTCTTGTTAATTTATTTTTGTCCTTGTCCAATTGCCCAGATTCCTCCACCATGTCTCTGAGCTCTGATATTCTGTCTTTTCCTTGATCTGTTACAGCCATGAAGCTTTCCATCAAGCTCTGTATTTTACTCTTCTTTTCATTTCCAGCATTTTCATTTGGGTTTCTTCAATGTTTCTGTCTCTTTATAGTATGTCATTCATATCCTTTTGACAGTCTTACTTATTTCACCTGTCTGTATCCTCTTGAGATTCATTCATCTTCTGAAATTTATTTGAACATATGCAAAAATCATTCTTCTGACTTATTTGACTGGGATTCCATCTAAGTCATTCTCTGTGGAATTAGAATTTGGAGGATGTAATGTTGTTTGGCTTTTCATGTTACTGTGGATTGGTGTTGAGAATTGAATACCTGGAGAGAGGTCATTGGTTGAATTTATTTATTTGTTTGTTTGTTTTAAATCACCCTAATTCTCTCAGGCAGTCTTTGCTCTGTTCAAAAGAGTCTTAACTTGTGGCTGTTACCTGTTGTCAGGTTTTGGGGGTGTATTAGTTTCTACTCTGCTGCTTTGATAAAATACCATGACAAAGCAACTTATGGAAGAGATAGTTTATTTTGGGGTGGCAGGATAAGGAAGCTGAGAAATCACATCTTCAGCTGCAAACGTGAAGCCAAGAAGTGGGGAAATTGGGAAATGGAGAAACAGAATGGGAAACTGTATAAACCCTCAAATATTCCACCCTACTCTCCAGTGATAAACTTCCTTCAGCAACACTGTACATCTTATAACTCCCCAATAATTCCATCAACTGGGAACCAAGTGTTAAAAGACCTAAGCCTATAGGGGACATTTTCATTCAAGCCTCCACACCAGGTAATCTAGTTTCTGTCTTAAGATGGTGTCTAGATATGGCCTTCTGAGTACAGTGACTCATTCAACTGAGGAATTGCTGCCTCCCCAAAATGTGCAATCTGATTTGAGGCTTCTGTGGGCTGAGGGCTTGCCCTGAGCATAGAATACTCAGTCTCTTTGCTCTGGGGTTTCCTGGATGTCCTCGCTAGTTTAGCTAGACACAAGCTAAAATCATCTAAGAGAAGAGAACCTCAATTAAGAAAGTGTCTCCCTAGGCGGATCTCTGTGAGTTCAAGGCCTGGTCTACAGAGCAAATTCCAGGACAGGCTCCAAAGCTACAGAGAAACCCTGTCTTGAAAACACAAAAACCAACCCAACTAACAAAAAAGTGTCTCCCAACTTTCTGAACAGAAAACCAATAACACAGGCACTAAGTCAATAAATGGGACCTCATGAAACTGAAAAGCTTCTGTAAGGTGAAAGACACCATCAATAGCACAAAATGGCAGTCTATGGAATCATGCTATGCTATGGTACACAGATCCAGAGATGTCAAATAACAAGAAGGGCTCATGGGTAGGGGTAGGGGTGAATGGCTCTCCCTGGGAAGGGGAAATAGAATAGATTTCATGCATGGACTGGGGCTGGATGGGGATGGGAATAGGAGGGTTCAGGTCAAAGTGGAGGATAAAGGGGGAGAGTACTGGGAGAGATGACTCAAATTGGGGAGCATTTTGGGGGTGAGGTAAAAACCTAGTGCAATGTAAACTCCCAGAAATCTACGAGGGTGAACCCAGCAAAGACTTCTAGTAATGAGGGATATGGAGTCTGAACTGGGTGTCTTCTGTAACCAGGCAAGAATTCCAGTGGAGGGATTGGGGCACCAACCCAGCCACAGAACCTTCAACCCACAATTTTTTTTCTGCCTGCAAGACATTCTGGGCAAAGGTGGCACATAAATTGGGGGAGTGACCAGTCAATGACCAATACAACTACGACAGGGACACTATGCCTGACATTGCCTAGAAGTTCAGGAACCAGAGAGGTGACAAAAAAATAAGTCAATGAAATGATTCCTAATGATAGTCTGCTATACTCATCGACTAGAGCCTAGCATAATTGTTACCAGAGAGGCTTCATTCAGCAACTGAAGGGAACAGATGCAGAAGCCCACATCCAAACATTAGGCAAAGCTCAGGAATTCTGTGGAAGAGGGGAAGGAAGGATTGTAGGGGCCAGAGGGATCATGCACATCACAAGAAATAACTCGAATCAACTAACCTGGGCTCGTAGGAACCCACAGAGAGGGAGCCTATATGGGTTTGATCTAGGTTCACTTCATACATGTTATGTTATGGTTCTGTAGCTTGGTATTCTTGTAGTATTCTCAACAGTGGGAGAGGGGGTTGTAAGTTGATACATCATGTTTGGTTGATATCCCAGGAAGGCCTGACCCAAGGAGTGGATCTGGGGGATATGGGTGGTATGGAGGAGGGGTTAGGAAGAGATGGGTGATTGAGGTTGGGATGTAATATATGAGAGAAGAATAAATAAAAAGAAAAGAAAATGTCTTCATTAGATCGGGCTGTAGGTATGCCCATCGAGCATTTTCTTAATTAGTGATTGATGTAGGAAGACCCAGCCCATGATGTAGGAAGATGGTAACCATGGGTTCTATAAGAAAGCAGGCTGAAAAAGCCATGGGGAGCAAGCCAGTAAGAAGCACCCCTCCATGGTCTTTGAATCAACTCCTGCTTCCAAGTTTCTCCCCTGCTTGAGTTCTTGTCCTGACTTGCTTTGATGATGGACTATGATATGAAAGTGTCAGCCAAATAAACTCTTTCCTCCCCAACTTGTTTTCAGTCGTGGTGTTTCATCACAGCAACAGTAACCCTAACTAAAACAAGTTGTTACCAGGAGTGGGGTGTTGCAATGACATATTTAACCATGCTGTTTTGGGGAAGACTGTCAAATTTGGAACTTTGGGCTAGAAAAGTCATTGATTTGAGAACTCAGTGAACTATTTATTCTGTAGGACCTTGAAAGATAAAAGGTTGAGAGAAGTGCAGATGATGGAGGCTGGCTTATTAAGTTTCAGAAGGAAGCAAAGACTCTACCAGGCCACTTGAGTTGAGAATCTGTGGTTCTAGTTAGCTGGGACTGAAGAACTGGCTGTGATACCGGAACCACTAACATGAAACCCTATGTTTCTGGGACAATGGATGCTGGCCAACTGGGGTTGAAGAATCAGCTGTGATTTCTAAGAAGAGACCAGCATCATTAAGGTGTCTTCTAAGAAATACTTCCTCAGAGTCAGCACACAGACCCTGTGTTCCAGAAATGGCCAACGTTGTACTGCCGGTTGACAGTCAAGCTAGGTAGTGTAAGAGTCTCCCATGTGGTACTGGTTTTAAAGGCATGAAAGAGTCATAGATAGCAATGGAGGCTTGGCATTGTGCATCAGGGCTAGGGTTCCTGAAGAGCCCAGGAGAGGCTACTAGTGAAAGTGCAACCCACTTGTAGCAAGAGACCCCAGCATTTCAGAGATGGCCACTAAGAAGAGGAGCAGGTGTGGAACGGAGCCATGCAGAACCTAGAAGACAAACTGTGTGTACTGCAGAGGGCAGAGGCAGAGAAGCGGCCTCTTGGAGGAGCCCAGAAGATCATGAGTGAATCCCAGATAATCGGACATTGAGTTATTTACACTTTTGGAGTTTGGGTTTGCTTTAAGATTGCCACTGCCCTGATTTTTCCCTCTTGAAGTCAGAAGCATTTAACTTAATTTTGATTTTTACAGGAGCTCACAGCTGAGAGATTTCAACTTTCAAAAGAGATTTTGGGTTTTTAAAGAGAATATTTTAAAGGGACTGAACCTGAGTTTTTAAGGACTGTGGGACTTTTAAAGTTATTAATGTTTTTAATATGAGATCTTGGGAAGGATTGGTAAAGGAAAAGTTGTAGGTTAATAGTGATATATTTGTGTGTCAGGCTGACAAGGGTTAATTGTGCTGGCTAGTTTTATGTCAACTTGGCACAAGCTAAAGTCATCTGAGAGGAGGGAACCTCAACAGAGAAAACGCCTCCATCAGATCAGGCTGTAGGCAGGTCTGTAAGGCATTTTCTTAATTTGTGATTGGTGTGGGAAAACCCAGCCTATTGTGGTCAGTGCCATCCTTGGGCTGGTGGTCCTGGGTTCTTTAAGAAAGCAGACTGAGCAAGACACAGAGAGAAAGCCAGTAAGTAGCATCCTCCATGGCCTCTGTATCAGCTCCTGCCTCCAGGTTCCGGACCCGTTTGAGTTCCTGCCCTGACTTCCTTCAATGATGGACCATGATGTGCAACTGTAAGCCGAATAAGCCTTTTCCTCCTCAAGTTGCTTTTGGTCATGGCATTTCATCACAGCAACAGTCACCCTAAGGCATTGATTATTGGATGAGGATTCTGCTTCTTACCCCTGCCGCTCAAGCGGCATCATGAGGGTTGTGTTCGACTTGACTCACTTCTCTTTGGTTTTTCAACTGCAATTTTTTTCAGCATTTCCTATTTTTCTACCTTTGTTTACTTTCACAACTCTTCCTCGTTCTCTTTGGAAAAGTGCCTGTCCTCTCTTACATTGCCTCTTCTCCTTAGCTGGAAATCATAATTAATTCTGATTATCAAATGGATTAGATCTGGAACTGGCTAAGAGATACATTCTAGGAACAGTCTGGGAGGACATTTCAAGGAAGGATGAACTGACAGGAGACGACCCTCCACCTTTTAGTGGCCCTTCAGCCATACAGAGATTTGATGAAAAAGCAGCACTTGTCTGCCTGCTTCCTGCTGGTCACTGAGGCTCTCCCGTTGCTGCCACTGTCGTCCCTCACCACTGTCAGAATCCAGCTTATTCCCCTTTCCTATGTGGAGTGAAGACAAGCGACTCTACAGAAATTCTCCAGGCCTTCAGAACTGTCCCTCCTCCTAGACTGAGCAGCCATGGGTGATGTAAGAGGGTCATCTGTCTATATGTTACTTTCATTGGTTAATAAAGAAACTGCCTT
>LOJH01049072.1:0-12922 GCA_001685095.1 Ellobius talpinus
GGGGAGGAGGGGGGAAATTTTAATAATAATAAAGAAAATGGAAAAAATGACATTTATGCAAAAAAATAAAGACAGGGTATAAAACCACATTTAACTGGAGAGGGCAAGAATCTCAGTATGGTTAAGCCATACTGATGTGGATATAGCACAAACTTTTGGATGGCTGTGCCTGGGAGTAGCACTGCATGGTCTGCAAATTCTCTTCATCTATTCACAAAGTCTAAGTCCCTTGTAATTGCTCTTTCGATGCTAATATAGTTGAATAGAAACCCACTTGTTTACTTTTTAGAATGCCTTTTATTTCATATGCATTCTTAGTCAGTCAAAAGAGATGTTCCACACAAAAGCTTATTTCTACATGATGTGTTAATGAAGAATGACAGTACAAAAGCAAACAAAGAAAGCGAGTTACACAGTGAAATAATTTTAAGCTAAACCATAGCTGCTTGAAGAATGACAATATGATACCTTAGAACTGCCACTATTCGTAATTAATCGACTCTACAGGTTTTTAGAAAGTCACTGGTATGTCTTGTACTTAGGGCTAAAAATGCACAATAACAGTCAATAGCAGTGCTACAACACAGATCTCACATTGTCAAATGCTGCTATGGATGAAGAGTTCTCATTTGCCCTTGATCTATTAAGATGAGCCACTTGAGAGTCACAGATGCATTCATTTGAGGCATTTTCAGATGGCAAAAGCATTTACTTCTAAACGTTTCTGATAGAAATGAAAAATTCAAGATGAAAGCCAAGTATAGCTAATCTTTTAAAAACCTAGATCAGACATGAGCAGTAAATAATGAACACTTAATGCTACATGTGCCCATAGAGCTTGACTAATGTTTAATGTAGGCAATCTCTTTAACCTTTCCAACATAAACTGAACTTTTTCTATAGCTTTCTCAATTCACTTAACTGGGCATATCCTTTTATTTTTCCTTCTTAAAACGTTTACACAGTAAGTCCTTGTTTGTATACTTATTATATTCCACTCTTACACTATAACTGTGCATATAATTATACATGGACCTATTTCATTCACTTTATTTCTTCTTTTGAACCTATTTCCTACAAAACTTTGATTTCCCATGAGCTAAGGAATCCTGTACATTTAGCTTCATTTGTTTATGTGCAGGGAGATAGTCCCAGGCTTTTACATATGCTTCTCCATATGATTCTAATTGTAGTAAACTAATCTTTTATTTTATTTACTAACAACCAACTTACTGTATTTGTTGAGGATCTACATCATCTCTTATATATCATTAACATTCTTCATATCTAACCAATTTCAACATTACTGTTTTTTTTAATTCTTGTGCCATATATTATATAGCAACCACAGTTCCCCCTCCCATCTCAGCTCCAGTCCCTCCCTGCACCTCTCCTCTCCCCCCAAGATCTTTTGTTTCCCTTAAGAAAAGGGCAAGCTTCCCAAGGATATCAACCAAACACAGCATATCACTTTACAATAATACTAGGCTCATACCCTCAAATTAAGGCTGGACAAGACAACCCAAGTAGAAGGAAAAACGTCTCAAAATCAGGAAGAAGAATCAGAAGCAATCCCCCTTTCCACTGTTAGGAGTCTGACAAGAACACCAAGCTACATGATCATGACATATATGTAGCAGACATAAGTTAGACCCACATAGGCTCCATGATCTTTGATTCATTCTCTGTGATCCCCTAAGAGTCATGGTTAGTTGATTTGATGGGTCATCTTGTGGTTATCTTATTGACATTGGTCCAGTACTATCAAGTAACCTTCATTCATGATTTTATCCAATACATTCATTCAGTGTATGATGAGGAGTACATTTTCCATCCTGCATGTAATTGTCAGAGGAAACCTTGCAGGAGATGGTTTATTCCTTTCACATTGTGCGTCCAAGGGATCAAACTCAGGTTATCAGGGTGGGATGTAAATACCTTTATCGACAGTCATCTAACTGATCCTCTATAATTTTACTATGGCTTCTAAGTGCTGTGCTGTTCTACTACAATGGGTTAATTTTAACCCCGTTAAAGGAATATTATAATATTAATATAATTCAATAATGTCCAAAACACTTTTTATCCATAAAAGAACGTATATTACTTCATCAGAAATATAGAAGACTCAGAAATACAGAATACTCATAAAGAATATAATTTTTTATCCAATTATGATCATTAGAACCATGCACTATCAATAGAATTAACAAAACATATTAAATAGTATTTAGTTAATAATTTTTCTCTTAACATAACATTGGGTGTAATAAGTTAAAAGATGATCATTTCATTCAGTAGGATAAATATGCCCTATACAATTGAAAATACAGATATGACTGGTGCATTTGTATCAACAATTTCATTCCTGTTTATTTGCTTTCAAATTACCAAAGCTACTAACATTCGTAGGAGGATAATCATTGAAAGTTGTCTGAATGATTAAGATGACAAAAATGACAGAACTGACATTGTACATACTTTATGTTTAAAGATTCATTGACTATACAAACAAGGTACATGACTAAAGAATCATTACTCTATTATATTGACATGCTTACAGATAGGAAATTGGTATTCTAATTTAGATACTTGTCCATGACTCCCCTTGTCTATTTTAGGATAGATTTAACCTTAACATAAATTACTTTGGGAAAGTTTGAAGAAATTAATTTGAGTAAATAATTGAGATATAATAAGGAATTAATTGTTTACATAAATAAGTTTGTATAAAAGAATCATTTACTGCTCTATATTAAAATTATATCTAGATATTTTTCTTTTTAATCTAGAAGATAATGTGGTGATAAATCATCTGTTCTTCTATGTTATAAATTGCAGCTTTTGGTACATTTGGTGTTGTATTAGAGTCTGAGGGTTCAAGTACTTTAATATGGATAGAGCCACAATTTTGATCAGTCTCTAATTATGACCATTATTTTTATATGCTTTCAGTCTTATTGCTAAGAATAACTAATATTATTGAAACTTTCTATTACTTTTTATAGATCCTGAACCTTAGTGACAGAAAGAGAGATCTCTTGGTATGCATTAATGTGTGTGACTTATTTGTGATAATCATTGTATGTACTATTAACACAGTAAAAAGTAGATGTCATACACTGTTGTGTACATTTTTTCATGGTTACATTTATCTCAATACTTTGTATCAATAAACCATGAATGAACTAATTTAATTACAGTATTAAATATTAAATATCTTATTGTAATACTGTTGACTACTATTAACAGAGGAGTAATACTAATAAGTCACTGCATAATGCAAAATGTCACATGCACCAAATATTTTTCTTCTTTTTTATCTATGCACTAGCTATTAAATTTTATACACAGAAAGGAAATTCATTGCAGTCATGATAACTTGCATTACTGAGGCTATGAGAGAATATCAAAAATTCTATACAAATTATCAGAGCATTTTGTCTTATTAAATAAAGTAATGCTAACTAATTTATCCTTTCAAAACAAATAGGATATGCATCCACATATGTGCTTGGTAATGTGAGAAGATGTAGCTTCCTGGTATGAGAATGTTAATTGTATTTCTGAAAGTTACACCCAGGGGTCAATTTCTATCTTGGCCGCACAGCACACATTAGGACAATTAAAGTATCAAAGGAATCTCATTTTATTTCTTCATCATTATGTCTAAGTAAATTGATGGCTCATTACAAAGATGTCTTCAGGTTCCAGTAATTAAAATAAAAATGATTTCATCATGATATTCATATTGCATATTTATCCATTTCTCTTTTGATTTACAACTTATTTTTTTTACTTAATGTGGCTTACACAAATCTTTTAGGCTTATGTATTTGTGAGTCTTTGTTAATATTTACTAATGGAGTACATGTGTAGCAGTATAATATGATCAAGTATTTAAGTCGGAATCTTGGGAGTGAATTGGGATACTTTGAAGCATACTATATTTATTAAAGTTGTTTTCAAAATGATTCACATTAATTCTGTTTTCCATCTCTGAAATGCTCATTATAAGTGACTTAGAGTTGAGAATAGCAATCTTAGGTGTGAGAATAGCAGTAAAACCAAGTGGAAATAGTCAAAATACTTAAACATTGTAACAATATTTGTAGTTTCTTGATAATTTTTTAAACTTCTCTATTTTGCTTTGGTATGATAATTAGACGTTTGTATTGATCATATATATGTCTTGTTGTGTCTATTAAGTTTAATTTGGTATATAAACAATGACCAAAATAATAATATTGAAGTGTGTCAGAAACCAACATTCACAAACATTCATGGGTAAAATTTCACATTTCTGAATAAAATAACTAGTTGGATGAAAACATTAAGAAATGTCATTCTTTTTTAATAAATTTATTTATAAATTTTACACCCAGCTACAGTTTCCCCTCCCTCCCCTCCTCCTAGTCCCTCCCTCCACCCCTTTTGTTCCCACCCCCAATTCTCTACCCCTTTGTTTGTGTTTACGAAAGGCAGGTCTCCCAAGAGTATCAACAAAGCATGGCTTATCAAGTTGCAGTAAGACTAAGAAATATCATTCTTGCCTTGACCCACACTGGAGAGTCTGCCCATGCACACAGGCAAGGGAGAACTGACCCTATTGCCATGGGCATGAGGGAACTGGCTCCCCTCCCTTGCCTGAGGCAGGTGACCCAAGTGGCCCAGACTGACCAGTTCAACTACCACAGACCTGCAATGGATTGGTCCACCTAAGGTCTACCTATCTAAGACTTTTGGAGCTCATGGAGATACTGGTTCTTTCGAATGATAAGCAATACCCAAAGGCTATACTTGAGTTGGGGCTACTGTGGGATGTCCCAGAGGCATTTCAAAGTAGATCTAGTCATGATGATGTACTAGGAGCCAAAACCAAGGACTCATTGCACTGAACATTTGCTAGTAAAACTGATTGATGAAAGGATGTACTGTGTGATACACTGCTCCCAATTCCACCAGAATGATTGAAGAGGTGCTGGAAAGAGAGGTAAAATGGAGAATTGTAGAGTTTTCGTGGGAGATTTTTATTTGTTTTGTTTTATTCCTGTTTTTGTTTGCTAGCTTTGCTTTGGTTTGGTTTGATTATTTAATAAAAACTTTCTTTTCCTGGAGGGCTGCAGTGGTGACCGAAGGATATGGGGGGACTGGGAGGTGAGCAGAATTGGGGTTTATGATCTCAAATTCCCAAAGAATCAATTAAAAAATTGTGTTACAAAAAGAAATGTCATTCTCCAGACAAATGACTGAATACGACAACCTAAAAATTAACTTTTTCCCATTTGCATTGGATATCTTACATTACAAAAATATAGAGAATCATGGCAAATATAACATACAAATAAATGTAGTATTTAACATAAGGAAGTTGTAAGTATCCAATCTTGTCCAATTCATTACAGCACTTTGTACTTATCTTTAGATAAATGCTCCTCAGAAGAGAATCTGCTATATATTTTTTATCTTATCCAGTATCAATCACTTTGATTAGGGTCTCACACCATGAACCAGGTGTCTTCTCTTCCACAGCAGCTCCATATGTCTCCTACAGCTGTTCTAATTTGGAGGCAGAACATAACTTTTCCACTATAGTTTGTGTCCCTGTCAAAATGACAGCTGATAGATCCTTTTTTTAATCTATCCTTCTTTCTTTTGTCTTGTGATATGACTTATGGACAGTTGTAAATTTGAGTAGTATGCAATAAGAGTAATAATATCCTGGAATATCTGATAGCTGAAGTATTAGCATCAATTATCATTCTAAAATATTATTGGAAGATCCTGGGCACAGGAGAAATTTTATTTATGAAAAATAATACTGAGGGAAATTTTTGCTAATCCAATGATGAGTGACTACCATAATTTTGATTTATTTAAATGGAGGATAAATTGACTTTTCTATACTTGATATATAATCTTGAGATTTTTATCATGACAAAGTGATTATCTTCTGTATTATATTACAGAATCTAGGACTCTACACTCACTACAATCATTGTAGAAATGATAGAATAATCTCTGTGTATAAACTTGTCAGGATATAAATGGTCTGCTATATGCAAATAGCATATATATGATTATATATAAATAGCATATATATGAGTAAGACAAATGGATAAAAAATTTAATTTGTTGTAAATAGTAACATTCTTCATGTCTAAAGATATAGAGTTCTCATAGAGTCTAATGTACGAAGGTAAACAAAGCAATGGGACTTTGAGGAAATATGGCATTACATGAAGCTTACTACAAACACTTTCTTGGGGAAAACATAATGAAGCTTTTCATATTGAACTTCTGAGATTCTGATAAAAAGAAAAAGCATATTAAATCTCAGTTATCTTATTGAAAAATGATTCTTGGAAAATTCATAATGTTGTAATAGTTTTATTATAAAATGCCATTGAAATCAGAATATTATATAGAATGAGGCAGTAGTAACCATATCGTGTTCATTGCAAATGAATTTTCTATTTAGCTTTCTATGGATTTATAACAATTATTATCACCAACAATGTTTGTGATCTTTTAGAAGAAACTAACAGTGCAAAGGAAAGGGGGCTAATTGATTCTCATTTTCAGTATGCTCTACCCTGCAGCTTCATAGTTCTTTGTTGGTAGCAGCTTTCCTTCTGGTAGAAATCTAGAGGTGGTTTGTTAAATATCAGTTGATAATATTACTATTTTATCTTGCAGCATTTATGCCAGAATACATCCCACTTCCTTTAGAGAATTACACCAACTAAAGTCTAGTTGTTTAAATGAAAAGTCAGATGAGAAAATATAATTATAAAATTGATAAAGGGTTGCAAATGAGTAAACAATTGGCATATTGAATAGTTAAGGGCCATGACATATTTTATTTAGCTGTAATGTATCAAATTCATGAATTTATGCTGAATCAATAGTATACTCATTTGTACAAACTTTGACAACCAAAATTAATTCTTTGTCACATAGTTACCTTTACATATTCATATATTTACTGTTACCTTACAACCACCCCTCCCCCACTATACACATATCACATTCCATACTATAGATGCTTCTTGGTATCCAGACTAGTACTGTATTAAAAGCCAAAACAAAAAAGAAACTTAGTTTTTGTCAATTTTTCTAGTCTAAATATTCATGCCCACAATTTAACTTATCCATTGGGTGTAGGAGGAAGACTCTGTCTTAGAATTATTGACCAGGTTATTCACTGGCAATCCTCAAATTGAATAATATTATTAATTTATTTTTAAATTGCTACCAAAACACCTTACAAGAATACCAGGTAGTAGAAGATGAATTGATTGGTTTGGGGAAAAAATAGGAAATTTTATTGTGTATGTCGGGGATTTGGATGTTCATGACACTAAGTAACAAATAATAATAATTTTCAAAATGTATTAATACTTTTCATTTCTAAGAACTGAGATCAGTAGGGATTATCAGTTTTGGAGAAACCATTGAATGTTTGAACCCAGAGCACCCAAAAACTTTTGGAGAATAGTACATACAAAATTCAGAAAACATTATGTAATGTGAACACATTGGACTATGTATTATGTTAAATGCATTGGTCTGCTTTTGCAACTAGTGAAAAACTCATTTGCATGAACTTCTTGTAAAAATAAATCTATAATAAAAACACTATGACATGTAAAGAAAGCTATAAAGGACACCAAATGATAGTTCATCAACAGATACTTTACTATGAAAAAGCCAAATAAAAGGTAAAGAAAAGGAAAGGGAAGAGTGGTTTAATAATTGTACACATCCACTCTAGTGAGCTAAACTAGAACATACAAATTGCTGAACATATTTTACACATACTTAGCAGATATTAGTTGAATTTTATAGTGAAAGATTCCAAACAACTCAATAGATCCATTCTTCAAGAGGCTTATAATCTAGTAATTGACAGGTAGACTTACACTGATTGAACCAGTGCTCCCAGATTGCCTGAAGCACATATAAAAGATGTTAAAGGCACACAAAACTCATTTACATAAAAACACTATGCTTTTGATCATTCTTCATATTTCCTAGTATATTCTCTTATTCGTCATCTCCTATTTTTCATAGTACTCACCTCCTCAGACATCTAGTCCAACAATTTCATCTCCTAAATTTCTCACATAATTAATTGCATTTACTTGTTTATTAACACATCATTCCTCTCCCATGTTGATTAGCAGCTCACAATGGTACTCCATATTAGCACTAAATGTTTGCTGAATGAATAAACAAATGAATTTATGGAAGAATGCCAAAGTAGCAATTTGCAGATTTAGAGAAATAATTTCTAACTCACAGCACCAGTGAGTGCTTTGTGATTAACACAAGCCAGCTTTTAATCTTCTGGTTTTGACATTCATAACATGAGAAATTAATGTAAATAAACCACCTACATTTTATTATTTTTATTTTATAATGATGAAGGAAAAATTTTAATAATGTATGTCCAGATTTAAGTTTTAATCTATAATTTTCCATTTCTAAAACCAGTACTGTGATTAATTTAAATTAAATTTCTATCTAATTATATAGTTCCCTATACAGAAAGGCTTTAAGAATATGGTTGCATACGTTGATTGTTCCTCTGTTTACGAACTATATTATTGAGGAAAAGCTAATGGATAACCATTCAGTTTGTTGAGTAATATTTCAATTCACATATGGCTTATGAGTTCCTAATATAGTTTAATACTATTTGATTGTACTGAAATAAATACACTGAAGTGGAGAGAAGGATATCATTTTATCATTCTCTGTGCATTAACAAAAGTTTACCTGTCGTTATTCTTTATTTGCAAGTTATAAATGGGTCTGAATTGTAATACTTATTTTTGGTTGTTTCAAGACAGGGTTTCTCTGTGTAGCTTTGAAGGCTGTCCTGGAACTCACTCCGTAGACCAGACCAGCCTTGAACTCACAAGATCATGTCTCCCAAGTGCTGGGATTAAAAGCGTGTGCCACCACTGACCAGCAATAATAATATTTTGTTTATAATATTTCCATCCACTTTCACTTATTTTTCTCCTCCACAATTTTTGCATTTATATATTCATTTTTTGTATATTGTGCATGAGTGCCAAATTCAAAGAAAACTTTTGTGAGTTGTTTCTCCTTTTCCAAGGATGGAACTCAGGTGTTCAAGGTTGACAGCCTATACTCACTGAGTTTTCTGGCTTGCCTCTCTTTTCTTTCTAACTTCTGTAATATACTACACACAAATGTTTAAATTTTCCTTAAATTTCCATAAAATTTGAATTTTATGGTTTTATTATTACAAATGCTCAAAACTGGTTTATAAAATATAATTACTTGAAATAGCAATGAATATATTCACAGTGTAATCCATAGCAACATTTTCATCCATCTTCCAGGCATTGCTCTTTGAGGCATCTCCAGGTTCTATATGACCCTGTATTTGAATGCTATCAAGTTTAAGTACACAGTCTGGTATCAAAAAATGATAAAACTATTTCAAAATAATTTGGATATTGTGATTCATGTCTTTAAATCCAGGAGGGTCTTGGAGATCACAACCTCTCAGGCTACAAAGTAAGTCTCTGTCTCAAAAAGCAAAGGAACTGAGGGAACATTAAGCCTCAATGTATATTATTCAATGATCAGGGGCTAATTCCAAAAGCAAAAAATGAAAGCACCACACATGAGAAACCCTCCTTTGAGTTGTTGGTCAGCTAAATACAAGAGTACCCACCAAACAACTTAGACTACTGCTGTTGCTTTTAGTTCCCTCCCACATTTTGAAGGTAGGACTCTGTTGACAGAAACCCCACAGAATATAGTTTGTGAAGGGATTGAGGTGATCTGACCTGAAGGTCTTCTCCATAAATACTAGCTCTCTTAGTATTGGAAATGCCAAATGAGCAAAGCAATCAGTAGAGCTAGCTATCTAATAGTAAGCCTATAAATCACAACAATGACTGAACTAGCAATATGTCCACAGTAGTCAAATACTGAAACTTTTATCTTAGGGATAATTAACAGCTGTCTAGTAGGTGCTGTAGGAATTCCTACAGCCAGTAGCCTTTAAGTTACACACTCAATTGGGCGTGGTCTCTTATAAAATTTATGCCAATGTAAAGCATGCTTCCAACCTCTTTTCCAGCTGCGGGATTTGGATATTGATTTGTGAGTCTACCCCTAAATAAACAACCTGCTATTATTCTAAATTCTGAGCTAGTGTGGGATTTCTTTTAAGTATCCATCTTCAAATAAGACTTAAGGCCTACTCATCAGGAGGGGATTCATGCCTAGTAATGTAAGCCTAGCCTACTATCCATGATTACTGAGGTCATAAATACAAGTGGAGAACCTACTACTGCCATCTTCCTAAGCCAATATAATTTGTTTTTTCTAAATATGTATTCTTATACTCACACATAAATATAGCTCTCACCTCTCATCAAAGGCGCTTTACTTTGCAACAACGGAGACTATTACAGAGATACTCAACTGGCCAAAATGCAAAGAATAAGTTACTATGAGATTACCAACCCCAACTGATACATTTGCAATACAATCTTTTAACCCAAGAAAGCTGTAGAAGTGAGAATGGAAAGATTATAAGACTCAGAAGTCCAGAGTGGATTTTGTGTGTCAATATACCATGACGAGAAAAGTGCACCCAAGAATGCAAAATAATATGACTATAAGCATAAGACCTACATAATGGCAATGCCATTTGGCATGCCAGTGTGAAATTCCTCATGGTTCTACCCATAGTTGAAGATTTGTGGTATGTCTACGGCTGCTGCTGAGAGAAAGAGAGAAAATCAGTTCCCTCCAGGGAAAAATTCCCCCATAGTTTGTCTGATCAGAAGTATTAAGCCCAGGAAGCATACACATACAAAAAACCTACATGGAATCATTAGCTTATACATAATGTTCACATACATTGTGTGTGTGTCTGTGTGTGTCCATCTCTGGAAATATCTCTTCCCCCTCCCAAATTAGCAATCTCTCTGTGTGTGTGTGTGTATTTGTGCGTGTATACATAATAGTAATAATAAGAAAAGAAATTGTGAATTTGGGATAGGGAATGAAGCTTTGGAAGGGAAGAGAAATGGATTATAATGTAGATGAAGTACTAAAGTACAAAACAATAACAATATTAACTATATTAAAATATCAAACTACACAAAAACAACAAAGAAGTATTTCAGAAAGATTTAAACTCCTGAAAATTGGATAATCTGGGTAGAGGATAAAATTATAATTCAAGCTAAGGTCTTGAATATCATAATTTAAAATTGGTGCCATTTTTGGAAGCAAGAATGAGACTGAAAGTTTCAAAGCTAAAAGAATACTCAAATTTAAGTAATTTTAAGTAATGTTCCTAATAAATCTGATACCTTATATAATCATTTAATCTTTTTTATATAGATATATCTCCTATTATCACTTATTCAGCAAATTCACCTCTTAGAAATTGCTCCTTTTGTGTTACTCTATTTTTATTATTCATAACTCACTCTGGGCATAGATGTCCTAATGCTGAAAGTCAAGAATTTTTTCCGTACCACTCTCTATAACCCCACATTTTCTTGACTTGTCTTGAAATGATATGACTGCATTAGATACACTGTAAATTAATCACTTTACTACTTTAAAGCCAAACCATAGGCCTATTATGTAGGAGATATTACAAATGCTGTAAAATTGATTTAAATTGTAAGGTTGTATTTTAGAGGTAGAATTGAATATATTTATAAGCAGTTACTCTTTTGCTTATTGATAAATTCAATGCAGTTTTGAAACTAGAACGTATATTGTTGTTAATAACTTAAGAACAAATTTAATTTCAATATAAAATCCAATCATATAGGTGCCATGAAGCATACAAATTTATTACCAATGAGTTTTAGACAAAATAATTTCCTATTCAGATATTTAACTTTGTGGGAAATAGACCAATTTTATGCAATCATTTATTTAATTTCACTTGTTTTACCTAATAGGAATATAAAATATAACACTTATATTTCTATATCTATAGATGAATTTAATATATTTAAAAATACTTTATAGACATTTATTTTTAATAAACATATGAATATAATTTTCTTTTATCTTTGAAAGTGTTTTTTTCCTTGTAAACCTAATTTAGCATTTCTAGAATGTGAATTTTTGCTGATGCTATTTAGACAATCTCAGATGAAAATAATATAATTCTTTCTTAAAATATCTTTATTTAAGATATTTTATCTTAAAATATCTTTAAAATATCTTTCTTAAAATAATCTCTATGGTAACTATTTATCATGTGGAAATATCTACCATTTTTATATCAGTTATATACATAGTGCTAAGTTTCCAAAATTGGTAGAACTATATTTTCAACTGAACACTGTAAATATATGAAAAGCAATTAAAGACCTTTAATACCTTTAATTAACTATAGAAATGCAACATACTTCTGAAACTTAGAAATAAACTATACACAATTAGGCAAGTCAAGTTTTTACTGAATGTATAGTGAGGGAAATAAGAGCTGTTTTTCAGGTCTATATTTATAAAATTCTTCATGACCTCCTATTCACTAATAGAAACTATAATTATTTCCCAATCTCACTTACTTGTCAGCATGAATAATAATTATAAATAAAGCAATTTTTATTGATGAAAAATATTTCAACCTATTCATTTTCTGAGAGTGGTATTGCATTTTGCAGCTATGTGATAACAAACATTCCCACTTTCTTTCTTTCTCTCAAATGGCTTATGGATTTGTAGTTTGATGACTATGGCTCCTTTTCCTATCCTACCAATACAGAGTTGGCCTGCTTGGATTGACTATGTTGTTTCATATTTCTGTCATATTCTTACTTTCTGATACACTAATGTTCATTTTTAAAAATATTTATTTATTTATTTATTATGTATACAATATTCTGTCTGT
>LOJH01049073.1:0-10000 GCA_001685095.1 Ellobius talpinus
ATGGGAGGAGGGGAGGAGGTGGAAATTTTTAATAATAATAAAATGGAAAAAAATTAAAAATAGAAATGGAAAGAATAGATTAACATTTTGATAAATTAACAAATTCATAAAATAATAAATTAATATTTTGACAAACTAATGAATTTATCAAAGAATAGGTTAATGAAAAGAAGAAAAATAAGAATTTCAAAAGTGAATAATGAAGAAAAACAGGGGCACTGGTGACTTTTAGCAGAAATTCTGGTGTGTACTCACATCAATTCTTCAGTCAATAACTATAATAATGTGTTAAATATATGCATATATGTTTATATATTGCAATAAATAATGGGTTTATATATAAAATTGACCAATTGGGTATCATTTTAGTTAATCAGTTTAGATAAAGTTAATGAATACATTGTAATGCATCAATGTGAATCCTGCTGTGAATGTTTGGCTGTTGCAATGTAAAGTGTAAACATTATTACTATGATGTGATAATATGGAATGATTAATTTCATGTATCACTGTAATGGAAAAAGTGAAGTGTATAGAGTTTTGTATAATCTGTGATTTTTATGAATATATTGAGGTTATTTGAGCATATCATGCCCAGATAAGAGAGGATTTCTGTACAACTCATTTGACCCTGAGAAGGATTCAGGTCAATGCATTACAACATTTTCATTAACTAATATGAGGTTTTCCCTGACTTCCCTCAATGATGGACTATGATATGGGTATTGTAAGAAACGATTTTCTTTGCTTTCCTAAGTTTTGATCAAGCAAGCTAGGACAATGGAAAAAATAAATTTCCTAATCAGGTAGAAGTGCCCTGATTTTCAGTAACTGATCTTCCCTGTACATATAATTTTCACCTAGAAATAAGTGAAAGTTGAACTTTAATTATATTTTCTTTAATGAACAGGAATGTGACATAATGGTGCCTGGTATGTACCTCTAGCTAGCTTAAAAATATGGAATGAATTTTGAATACTTCTAGTATCTGGGTAACCTTAAGCATAGATCTAGATGTATAACATCTATGCATAAGAGAGATTTCAAAGCAAGAATAGGAGACAAGAAAACTGAAAGTTTGTATACTGACTATATCTTGGCAATATACAATATTGTAAGGTGGTCTTGCAATGCTGACAGGATTTAATGAAAAAGAACATTCAGAATTGATTTACTATTGATTCAGGAAATTCCTCCACAAGTAAAAATATGTACTGCTTTCAGCATTCTAATGGAAAATTGGCTGTTATTCTCTAGAGCTTGTCAGATTTAATAACACAGACAAGGCATCCTCAAAAGCAGCTTGTATTTATAAGATCCAGAAGTTTTTCTTCTTTGTCTGTACACATACAATTAAATAGCTGGATTATCCTTTCCGCAACACTGAGAAAGGATTATCAGAACCTATTAAATGAGACAGATTAAATGCTATGCTAATAAGGTTCATTGTAGAGTTATTTGTGAAAACTAGTGTAAAAGAAAAGCTCTGGGAAAGGTTCAACAAAAGTCAGGATGTGGCATGGTGAGGCAAGAGAATATTTTAAACAATCTGAGGTGGGACTGCATGTGTGAAATGGCAAGAGGAACAAGTTTGAGTAATGCAAGTATGAGGTAAGGCAAGCACAAAATAGATCAAGGATTATTTTCCCATTTCTGGGTTTAATTCCAAAATTTCCAGCAAAGAATTTGCTATTTGAGACTCAATTTTCTTATCTGTAAAATGAAAGACAATAATATCTCTTTCTAAATGATTATCATGAGGAACATATTAGACCATGCAGGTAAATATTCTAGGACATGGTTTACCATTTGGAAGACCTCACTACATGTGGATTTCATCTTCCCTGTTTATCTCTCTTTGAAGTGAATATAGCCAGATGGGGAGAGTTAATGGGAAAGAACATTAAAAGGCAAGCTGAAAATTTTAAACTTGCTATGAAAGCTGATTGAAAAACTGACTTGCTCTTTAAGGAAGTAAGTGACCTATTTATAAGTAAAGTATCTATAAAAATTGCAGTGTAGTGTGGGGAATGTTCATTAAGCAGGCTCTTTCACAACTAATTATGGAATGTAAATTGTGGTAAATGATATAAAAATGACAGGGCTAAATCAAAGAAAAATCACAGGGGTTGTCTTTCTGTGAATGTGACACTTAAATTGTACAAGAAAAGATGAATAGCACTTTTCAAGGTGAATTAAAAGAAACAAACTGCAATTGCTGTAAAGAGAAAGGTATGCAATGTCCCAGTGTGTGAGTGTTTTATTCACCTGAAGGACTGTAATAACTAAAAGTAATGGATGAGAGAAGAAAAATGAGGCCAGAGAAGTGAGTAAAACCACTATTATTGAACAGACAAGATGGAGTATTTATTTAGTTTAATATGCTATTAAAGAATTTCTCTGGCTGAAATGATACAATGAATTTAAGTCAATTAAAAATGAGAATAAGGAGAAAGGAGAGGAGTCAATTTTAGTTGTTGAGGAGGACAAGTGTTAGAACAGACTTCACATATAAAAGATTAAGCTCTATTTTCAAGAGTGAAACTTGATAAAATTGAGACAAATAGTATAAATAAAATATAGTTTGTGGATGATATCTAGAATTTGGGACAAAAAATAAAAAGTGAGAAATTTATGGATACAACCTTTGAAGCAGAGAATTGATAATTATTTCTACATAGGCATGTTATTAGTATATGAAAGACTAAATGGAGCTATTAACTTAGAGATGTATATGTTGATAATTATAACATATACTGTTGAAATATCCAGGCATGCTAGCAATAAAATAGTTATATTTTATTTATTATAAGGGGAAAACTCACAAAACAGGAAATGAGAAATCCAAGCACAGCAATGTCCCATGGGTAAAAGGCACAGAAAGAGCACACATGGAGATGCACAACTTTTTACCTGGATCCCAGCAAAGTTACGCCTTAACTAAGACATGTCTCTTAAAGATTATTGTTTAACAAGGCTTTCCACATAAACTCCCACTTTTGTCTAAACAAGAGTGATCCAAACCCAGTACAAAACTATATACAATAGTAACAGATGTCAAATATAAAATTGCAAACAACATGAGCAATATTAAGCAAGGAACACATGACAGAAGTTTTAATAAACATTCTATCCTGAAGAGTCTAAATCTTGTATCAGAAATGAGCTTGGCTAAATCGTAAGAGGAATGTAGCTATGATTATCTAATCTTAAACCCCATTGAAGGCATGAGAGGGAAGTAATATTACTTGAGCAGGCAGGAAATGCAATCAAGCAGCTTCCAAAGGAAGCAATATATAATGGAAACAATTAACTATCTGTGTAATCACGCAAATTCTCATTTGCAATGTTGAAGCAGCCAACTTTGGCTAACTCTAGAGGACCTGGCACACCCATATGGTATCAAATGTGTGTTATGTACATTGGACAAAGCCTATTACTGATTATGTTAGGCACCTTAATGAATAATGAAGTCAATTTTGTATAATCTGTTATAAACTCAGTGGTTTCAACACACAATATATAATATGTGTGTTGGATCTAATCAGCGGGAAAGTCAGCCATCATTTTAAAAATGTATTTTTGAATTTTTCTACACATATCAAAGCATTTTTATGTATTTATTTGTAGCTGAAAATTATAAAGCAGTATCTCTAAAACTTGTTTAAGATAGAAACTCAAAAAATAATTCTTCTGTCATAATTGATTGGTTTTATTTTTTATAAATTTATTAATATATTAATTTTCCCTATCAGGGTGTAATATCTACTCACAAGTCCAAATATGTAAAATATCTTTATACTTTGTCTGTAAAAGACATCGGTCAATATCACTCTTAAAAATGTAGAATCCTCAGTGTAATACATAGCTCTGAAAAAGCATCTTCATTCTCTCACTGTGTACATGTTAAAAAAAACCTTTAAAAGTATTGTTCAGTAAGAAAAGACAAATGAAATTCTCCTCTACCACAAATAGTAAATACTAATTTACTAATCTAAGAGAAATTCATCAGACTAAAGAAGAATGTTTAGTCTACAGGATAAAGGCTAAGAAAGTAGTATCTAAGTTGAATTTTATTCTCTATTACATACATGTTCAAATACAAACAGCAGTTAACATCAAGCCTTCTTTTAAATTATTTTGGACTGAAACACAGGAAAACAAAATGCAAATATATTATCTAGAAAAGAATATGGTCATGAAATGTGTACACATAATAAGTAACATATACTTTCTCTATCTCAGTCTCTTTAACCCTAAGTAAGCATATCACAATTAGTGTCTAAAAAATCTATTCCAAACTTAGAATATACTTGTTTCTACCATTATGAATGTGTCTATATATTATATATTAACATGAATTGAAAGACTCCCTAGATTTCAGATTCATTGTTATGCTTCAATATCTTGCATTCATTTGCATATCATGTTTTCTGAAGTGAAATATTTGCTTGTTCTAGACAATTGAGAACTTGATTTTACAGTACACTAATTTCATGAAATTTCTTTTATGAGAAGGATTCTGATCATTTTTAATGACCTGATAAAGATGTTAATCAAATGGCTTTTGATGATTCAGTAATACTTCTTAAAATAATTAGAATGTTGATTGCCCAGAAGACAGTGATGCTCATCCTATTCAATGGGTGTTGCTAGAGCAATCACTGTGCTACTTGTTTGGGAAAATTAGACATTGGTTCATTAAGTCCCACTATAATTTTAGTTCAGATTCCTCAGTTCTGCAATATCCATGCCCATTGAGATCTATTTATTCGCTTTTTAGGTAAAGACAGTATTATAGATGATAGAAGCTTAGGAATTTCATTTGCTTGCTTTTTGTTCTTGACATTTTAACACATTTGAACTATTCATATTTTCTAACTTGTGAAAATAGAAGTGTAACAAACTTTCTAAGTTTAGCTCTAAAATTTCTGGGTAAAACCTGTAAAAAAGTAAGTTTCATAATTGTATAGATACTTGATTTTTCAAAATTAAAGTATATGGACTCATCACATAGAATTCAGTTTTTTCTGTATCTAAATGTAAAATTAAAAAATGCAAAGCATGGGAATAATAAAATACTACCTTTAATTAGGAACTAGAAAATATAAATTAGCTAAAAGGCAAAATATTATGACAAGTTTTTATGTACAAATATTTATGTAAAAATATGTATTAAAATTCCTAACTGCAGTCAAGATGAAAGTGTTTTTCTCAGTCCATATCAAGGAAGTTATTTTTTCATCATGTGGAAACCATCACAGAAATCCCCAGTTGATCAAAATACATATGATCTGTCTATTATTTGTTTTGTTTATTCATTCATTCATTTGTGTGTTTGTGTGTGTGTCCATCTGTATATATGTCACATGCATGAAGTTCCTGTGGAGGCCATAAATGTTCATTGGATAACTTGAATACGGGTTGTTTGCAAGAACACCAAGTGCTCCTAATCGCTGAGCCATCAGTCATCAGCCTCATATAACATTCCAATGAATAGAGAACAGATACAGTCAATTTAGCATAAAAAGAAGACATTTCAAGAATTTACTAACACAATTCAGTGTAAAATATTGGTTCAGTAAACCATGATGATATACATGGAGACTGAAAGAAGCAGAGATATATAGTATGCATTATTGAGGTAAAATAGAAAGTACCATTCATCTATCAAATGTCATGTGGTTTGTTGCCAGTTTTTGAATATTATTAATAAAACTTTGATTAGCATTCATGAACAATAAATAATTTTTCAAGCAACAAGGAAGTATCTAGTTGATGTATTTATTGTATGCATCTTTGTAAGAGAATGTCAAATGATAAAATTGGCTTTCAGACTGCTAGTGTGAACCAATTAATAAATGAGATTGTATTTACTAGGATGCAGAAGGAATGGACTATGAGACAAAATTTCCAGTTTTAACATGTAGCAAGTGTTTCCTTTTAGATGAAATATAATAATAGTACTGAAACCAATAAAATAGTATGATAAGCTGTTGGACATATTTTATTAATTACAACTAAAACCTGTTTAAGGGAGAGAGATTTGAAAATGTGATAGATGGGAATATATTTAAATGAGTAGAAGTATCTGATATTCTCGTATAGAGTAGGATGACTAAATCAATGACAAAACATAGTATACATTTCAATAATCTAGAAAAAAGATTGTAGCACTTGACTTAAAAAGAACTTAAAATATGATGGAGAAAGATAAATTTAACTTTATTTAAACATTCCAAAAATTGTGCATGAATCAAAGCATCTGATGGTACATTATTAACATTTACAATGTCATGATTTTATGTATTTTTTAAAAAATTAGACTGTTAGGAATATATACAAAAATGTAGAAACTTAAAACTCTAATTTAGATGTAAAACACACAATAATTAAAGAGTAGTTAAAATAAAAGGAATATTCAAGAGTGTGTATTACATTTCATAACAAAAGAAAATAAATTCTTATTAAGACCATCTCTTTAAGTACTATCATGAAATTCAAAAAGAAAATGAAAGAAACCAATAAGTATCTTCAGTCTATGTAGTATTGAATAATGTTTAAAACCATGATTTTAGAAATGTTTCAATTACTTTATGAACATTATTCCATTAGAACTGTAATTACATATGAATATTTACTTTTACTTTGAAGGAAATACAATATTGTCATCTATTGAAATGTCACTAACTGTGATCACATAGTAAAACATAATCTTGATATGATGTTTGCTGTAATCTGCATAATATATAATTTCGTGCAACCTTAACTTGTCACTTTTGTATTTATATGACAAAATCATTTTTCATGAATGAACTCCACAAATAAAAAAATTAATGTCACCATGAGAAAAAAACATAAAATAAGTACTATAGCAAAACATTAATATTCTTAGAAATAGGCAATCTGGAGTTCTGAATGTCTAATCACATGAACATTGGAGCTACTTAAGGTATATTAGCAGTAAGTTCATAGCTCAGATTATTTTATTTGTGTAGACTAAACATTGACTGCCAAATTGTACTCTGAGTGTTATGAGAACACAGTGAGCATACACATATATTTGTGTGTACTTTATCACCCTTGTTTAATAATTATCCTTTGCAAACAAAACACTTAGAGAACAAAGCATATCTCAAATTATCCCTATTTTCCACATGTATGGATAAAAAATATTCCAATGAAATGCTTAAGAGAAGAAACAATGGTTTTCAGGACAAGTTCACTTGCTGTCTCTCAGTAGCACTTATAACCTTGGGTATGTTCCTTGCTCTTAAATGACTACAATTCTTCCTTTGATTTTGAAAATGGGAAAACTGATCTCTCTTACTATCAGAATATCTAATATATAGGTGACAATTTTATATTTAAATGTGGGAACTACTAATTTGAAAGTATCCAGGAAATATGATATAACTTTGCAACAAATAATTTCTACTATGGAAATACCAGGATTTCTGGATTCCTGTTGTTGATGAAATGTTTAAAAATAATTGCCCAAAAGTGGTATTGCTGGATCCTGAAATATGTTGATTCCACATTTTCTGAGAAACCACCATACTGATTTCCAATGTGGTTGTACAAGCTTCCATTCCCACCAGTAATGGATGAGTTTTCCCCTTACTCCACATCCTATCTAGCATAAGCTATCATTGGTATTTTTGATCTTAGCCATTCTGACTGGTATAGGATGGAATCTTAGGGTTGTTTTGATTTGCATTTCCCTGATGGTTAAGAATGTTGAACATTTTCCTAAGTGTCTTTCAGCCAATTGAGATTATTCTGTTGAGAATTCGTTATTTAGCTCTGTACCCCATTTTTATTGGGTTATTTGGAATTTTGTTGTCTAACTTCTTGAGTTCTTTTTATATTTTGGAGATCAGTCTTTTGTCTGATGTGGAGTTGGTGAAGATCTTTTCCCATTCAGTAGGCTGCTCTTTGGTCTTATCAACTTTGTCCTGTGCTTCACAGAGGTAACTCAGACTCAAAAAAGATGAATATGGATGTATTCACACATAAGTTGATTCTAGCTATAAACAAAGGATATTGAGCCTATAGTTAATGACCCTAGAGAAGCTAGATAATAAGATGAAGCCTAAGAAAAACATATATAGATCCACCTGGAAAGTTGAAATAGAGCCTGACAAAGTTGAAAATTTAGAGCATGGGGGTGGGTGGAGAAGTGAGTGCAGAAGAGGAAGACATGGGTGGGGGTGAGGAGGGGGGAAGAAAGCTCGAGGGAATGGGATAGTCGAGATGGAGGAAGGATACAGATGAGAGCAAAGAAAGAGATATCTTTATTGAGAGAGCCATTATGGGGCTAGCAAGAAACCTGGATCTAGAGAAATTACCAGGAATATATGTGAATGACCCCATCTAAGACCATAAGCAATAGAGGAGAGGGTGCCCAAACTGGCCTTGCCCTGTAGTCAGACAGATGAATATCTTTAATATCACCATAGAACCTTCATCCAACAACTGATGGAAATAGAGGCAGAGACCCAAATTGAGCACTGGACTGAGCTCTCACAGTCTATTTGATGTGTGAGAAAAATGAGAATATGAGCAAAGAGGTCAAGACCGTAATGGGTACATCCAATGAAACAGTCTACCTGAGCTAATGGGAGCTCACCCATTCCAGCTAGACAGAGAACAAACAAGCATAGAGCCAAACTAGTCACTCTGAATGTAGTTGACAGTTGCATGGCTGGGGCAGACTTAGGGGCCACTGGAAGTGGCACCAGGATTTATTCCTACTGCTTGTACTGGATTTTTGGAAACATAATCTTTTTTGAATGTACATGTTGCTCAGCCTAGATATAGTAGGGAGGGTCATGGACCTTCCCAAAGCAATGTGCCTTCCCATCTCTGTGGAGAGAATGGGGGTTGGGGATTGAGTCTCAGTGGAGGGAATGGGAGGAGGGGAAGGGATGGGAACTTGAATTGGTATGTATAATGAAAAAAGATAGTTTCTTCTCTTTTTAAAAAATAAAATATAATAATAATGATAAGAAGAAATATAATTGCACAATTAAACAATTTTTATTGGTGACTTAGACATCCAGGAAGTCTTTCAAATCCCACCACAAACTGAAACTCTGGTACCTCCCTGAAGCCAGGAGACACAGTTTCACTATTGTTTTAACCTAAAAATTGAATGGTAGTTAAGTTTCTTTTCTTTCTCCCTCTCTAGAAGCCATCTAGGAGGGTCCTTGTCCTATGAGTCTAGTCAACCCAACAACTCTTTAAAAGGGCAAATGAAAATCATGGCTTCATTATATGATTCCAGATGTCAATCTTGGTGGACCAAGTTTAGAAGAGCTTAGGAGATCAAAAGATGGATATCCTTTATGAGCCCATCAAAACATTCTAATGGATATTGATAAGAGCACTTTAAAAATATGCTCTATTCTTGTTACTTCTGCCAAAATCTTTTAATGCTAATAATTCTTGCCTTTACTTTTTTCTCATCTCTCTCTAGGCATTAGTAAAGGTTTCCTTTCCTCCATAAATCTTGTCATACAAATGAAAACTGGAATGCATATTTGGTGTCCTGTGATAAGTTCACTGTAAGTGTACTTAACTGCTAGATCCAATGATTGCAGCAAACAATATGAAACTCAATTGGTCATGATTGGAATACCCCAAATGATAGTTGGGATTACCTCCCAAGAGGAGGGGAATGATGACAGCAGGAGATAGAAACTGTAATGCAGCTCAGAACAAGAACTCAAAAAAAAAAACAGTTAGAAAAATGTCTTTTGTTCTTTAGCCATGAATGTTAGAATCTCTGGTTTCTTATCTTTAGATAACACTACTTCCTAGAGTCTCTACATAAGTAGAAACAAAAATCCTAGTCAAGACATTAAATGCTTCAGATGAACAGGTTTGGAACATGATCACTACAATTTCATGGTAGAAATGGATTACATCTAATTTCCCATTTTATCCCATCTCAATGGTTTCAGGGCTACTCCCTCAAAGTAAGGAATGTTATTTT
>LOJH01049076.1:0-12921 GCA_001685095.1 Ellobius talpinus
TTTTTTTTATTCTTCTTTTATTTGTCTTTTTACCCTACAGGTCCTTTGCATATATTTTATGGCTTCCAGTTTAGTGTTTCTATGGGATTCCCGAGTGTGCAAATGGAGTGGGTGTCAGTTTCTTGTGTCTTCTCTTGGACTCTCTATCAGTTTTGTACAATTCTGATGTGTTAGTTTTTATTTATTTTATTACTATCCCTTTAAAAAATAAACAGAAAATATCGATTTGTAGTCGCTCTCCTGAGCTATTTACTTGAACACCAAAGGATCTTCGTTCAGAATGTTTTGTGTTTCCCCCAAAATGAAAACCACACCTACAGCCTGATTCTGACTCTGTCCTCCAGCTGGTAAAAGCTGAGGAAGACAGATGGGGTGGGGTAAATGGTACCAGATGGTCCACGGAGGCTCCAATTACCCACTCAGCTCCCTGCCCCACAGATGACCTCACCAGCAGACTAAAGGGCTCACTAGGTCTCAGCTGCACCCCCAGACAACCAGCACACCTGCAACACACTGCACACCTGAGAAGGGGGACATAAAGCCAGAGTTTCAGGCCGATTAAAAGTACACAACTTTACAGGAGACCAGAGGGTAGACAGCAAAACCACAAAACACTGGCGAGGTGTGAAAATAACAGGGCAGGCATCAGGGTCAGTGCCTCTCAGACTTGAAAGCGCACACAGCGCCTGGGAATCTCTGAGAAGACAGCTCTGATTGGCTGATCTGAGGTCAACCTTCTCCCACAAGGCTCTGCATCTCAAAGGCTCCCAGGTGATGCTGAAGCAGCTCAAAAGAGAGGCTGAGCAGCCAGAGCCGGCAGGTCAGAGGTGCCTGGAGGGCAAGTCACCATCAGGTGACAGCGTCCTCACTGCCTCACTGTGTATGAACTTGCAGGGATCTGCTCCACTTTCCCAGAGAAACGCTTCCATTGTGGAATTAATTGATATTTTAGTGTAGCCCACCTGATGATCATGGGATTTTTCTTTGTTTTTGTGGACTGAGAGAAGCTAGACAGACTCCTGAGCAGTGGGTAAGCCCTTTTCCACTGAGCCCCACCCCACAGCCCTCCATTTCACAGCTGTGAGAGCTACTCTAAGCAAATGAGCGAAGCCTGCCTCCTGTGAGGCCTTTAGACTTCTTCCAGGGTGGGGGAGCCGTTATTTGGGGAGATACACGACAAAGTCCAGTGACAATCTGTACCTGTCCTGTGCTCAAGGAAGGAGACAGCAGGACAGCAGATGGGACAGGGAGCAGCCAGGGTTGATTGGGCACAAAGACCAAGCGGTGAGGCTGGGTGGTCAAAGGCAGATAAAGGGCCACAATCCCACCCTGAAAAGATGCCAAGGAAAGAATATTTTGCCTCTTCTTAATAAAATATACACAAAATTTAAACACACACACAGAGTAAGAAGCTAAGAAGTTGTGGGGGAGGATATATGAGGTGTATCTCTACATTTTCGGATTCAATTTTCCTGGTATGACCTCACTTTGGGGAGAGGTAAAACAAAGAAAGCTTTATTTCTTCTCCCCGGATCTAACAAGACAGGGACTAGACCAGTAGAGAGGAGGAACCACGTCCATGTCCATTCAGGACCTCACCAGGGAGTCACTGGCCCTGTGCTCTCAAGAGTCCCCACGACCAGGCAGGGTGGCAGTGCAGCTCCAATGGGGAACCACAGACACTCATTAGGGCCACCAGCCTGGAACAGCAGGGGAGAAATGGCCTGGAGAGACAAACCCTTTATTCAACATACCTATCTAAAGCCATTTTCTCCTACAAGATCCTAAAAGAACAAGGGGCCTTCAAGATAGTGGCCCACTTGTTGGGAGTTAAGACTCACAAAACTAAAAAGGTCACAGCTAGAACCTTGCCCAGGTTTGTCTGAGCAACCCCTCCCTCCATTATCCAGTCAAAGGCCTACATTCAAGGAAGAGAAATGTCAGTGGCCAGCAAGTGTACCTCCAGGACTCAAGCCCCTGCCTCCAATCCCTGTGCTTTTATCCTGAGCACCAGCAACAGTATGGTTTCTATTGCTGTGATACAACACCATGATGAAAGCAACTTGGGGAGAAAAGGGTTTGTTTTGTTCCATCTTACACTTTCGTGCATTTGTCCACCACACAGGGAAGCAGAGGCAGGAACTGAAGCAGAGGCTTGCTCTTTCTTACCAGCTTACCTTCATGGTTTGCTCAGGTTGCTTTCCTATACAGCCTAGAACCACCAGCCCAGGGACAGCACCACCCACAGGGGGCTGGACCCTTCCATGTCAATCACTAATCAAGAAAATGCCCCACAGACTGACTGACTTGCGTATAGACCACTTTGATGGAGGGATTTTTCTCAGCTGCAGTTCCCTAGGCCACATGCCCTAAAGTGTTAAGTTGATAAAACACTAGCCAGGACAACCAAGCAACCTGCACTGTGACCCTGTCTTCTGGAGATCATTTGGATACCTCCAAAATGGGGTCCATATTTTACACGTGTAACAGTGAACTCCAGCCCTTTCTGATCTGAGTATGCTTGTTTTCCTCTTTTATTATTTTTTTGGTGCAGGGTTTCTCTGTATAATACCTTTAACTCACTATATAAACCAGGCTGTCATCTTGGTGACATTATGGTTTTGTTTTTTCTTATTTCCTGTCTGTAAATTGACAAATCGACATTTCTTCTCTCTCTCTCTGGTTTAATTTATGCTACATTTGCTGACATGAAGACAGTCTAACATGCAGGCTTTTTTTGCACGTGGAGAGGGGGGTGGCCCCTAATTTGAAAGACAGGCTCAATCTGAAGATAGTGACTTCTGAAAGAATCAGTTTTTTTCTGGACAAAAAAACTATCCTACATTTCAAAGGGTAATAGCTCTGACAGCTCCTGGTGTGGTTTAGACAGGAGACAGAAATGGCTGGGGCAGATTCACCTCCAGGGAGAAATGCCTAACCCTGCAGTGAGAGTCATCCTCCAAAGAGAATGCTCCTTGTGACCAACAAAACTGGGAATGGGGAAAAAGAGAGACATTGAGAGTGACAGAGCAGGAACTGCTTCCCTTCGGTTGGAGAAAAATCATTACCACCATAAAACCAAAATAAACGATTACTCTGTTTTTCTGGCACCCAGACACTGATAAGTAGGAGCTGTTCTGACAGGCCTTCAAAGGCAAGCTTACTATACTGTGCTTCTTCTTAGGACCAAGTGACCAGTTCCCACCCTTTCTCATGAGCATGCATGTGCGCACACACACACAGAGCAATGGCTGAAACCTAGTGAGCACCCCTGCCTTGGCTCTAAGAGTCACTATATGATCTGGTAAGAGGAAGACAGAACAAAGGGAATGCTTGGCCTCCCTGGGAGATAGAGGTACATCTAGGGAGCCACCAAGCCTTTGGCCCAGTAGGTAGACTTGCACCATGAAAGCTTCCACTGGTTCTGTGCTGGCCTTCAAGAGCTCAGAGATGGCTAAATAAAGAAGAGCTGTGCTCGGCAGCGGCAGTGGCAGCAGGGGTGGTTGCTGGCTGGGTTGCCGGAAAGCAGGCTTTTCTGTAGCTGGGAGCTCGAGGGATGAGGGATGCAATACAGGGTGAGCACAAAGGCAGATGGGGGCACCTACAAGACTAACAGCAGCTGAGGCACGTGCCTGGCCCCCACCCAAGGGTGCAGCTGGGCATCAAGAGCTCTGTGGACATGCTTCCCAAGGTGGTGGGCAGGCGGCTGACTAGCCAGCCTGGGCATCCTGCTCCTTTCCAGCTGTTTTGATTAGAACCCAAAGAGCACCAAGCAGATCACATGACATGAAAGAAGAAAGGGATCTTCACACAGGTGCCCACAAAAGTCACAGGGAGAGAGAAGGCAGGGCTGGAATCTGAGAGCTGTAGGCCCAGTGACTTAGGGCTGTCAGCAGACCTCCACTAAGCACAATGGCCTCCAGCCGTCATTAACAATAGCCCTGGCCCCNCCCCCCACCTCTCCTCCCACATACAAATCCACGATGGGAGGCATCAGGAAACCAGGGCAGAGACCATGAATGGCTCCACTGTCATCACTAGGCCCCGCCTCCTTAGCCTCACAGGTCAGGCCTAGCTGTCACCAGGCCACAATAGAAACCTCTGTGCTACAAAGGGCCAAAGCTTCCAACAGCAGAGCCTCCAGCATTGATAGTTCTGGGCTCCTCATGGGGACTGCCTGTGACTGCAGTGGTTAGGAGTCCTCTGTATGGGAGGTTGGTAGGGCCAGGGCAGGGGTAACAGTTCACAAAACCACTAGGTGGGGGCATAGAATGGAGTCCCCCTACGATCTCCCTGCTTCTTGTCTTGCACTGACCTTGTATGGGGCAGCCACAGCTACACGGGGAGACAGCTATGGTTGGCTATTTCAGGGGGACACAGGCTACAGTAAACAAGGAAACTGTCAGAAAACATTAGGAAGCCTGAGCCCTCTCCCACAATCCCCTCTCCCACCCCAACCCCTCCTCTCTACTCAGGAAGGACCTACTCAAAACAGAAAAACCATCTACCATTTACCTGGAGGTCTTCATAGAGAGTTTTACACCAAGCCAGTCAGACCCAACTGCAAAGCAGGCAGGATACCAGGGCTCCCACAGCAGCGGAGGGAGGCCTGATCCTAGCTAGCATCAGCTCCTCTAGCTTGTCTGAGACAGACCAGTTCCAGCTTGCTTTCACACTACCGAGTGTAGGAAGCTCGAACTAAGCTCACACTGTGAGAAGCGACCTCCCTGCATACCTCACCTCACCAGCCTCCTCCTCAGATGCCATGGCACACTTGTGCGTGCACAGGCCTAGTGGTCACAACACAGCCAAGACTTCTACATGTGCTCATGGAAAGAGCATGGTCTGAGCTGAGCCACAAGAAGAAAAGGAAGGGAAGCAGCACACACAGCCTCCTGCCAACTCAGCCCCCGACGGCAAAAATAGAAGATCCCCCTCAGCTTCACGCCTCAGAAACTTCCCTTCCTCTTGGAATCAAAGCAGCCATGTTTCTAACAATCCCCTCAATGCTTCAACTCCACCTCAGACCCACCTGTATGTTCAAGGCACCTGACATCCAGGCTTGTGAAAGCAACCTCAATGTCCATCAAGGGGGCTGGAAGAGAGTCAGTCAAGGCTCACTCTGCAGCAAGATGACCTGCTGTTGCTAACAAGAACAAGAGTACAGTCTTTTCATGTATGGGTGCTAAAACAGTACAATCCCAGGATAAACCTCAGGGAGCCTCAGTAAGGACAGAGCAATGTAAGCTGCATGCCACTGTGGGAATAAGCAAGAGAGATAGAGAGAGGGGTGTGTGCATGGGGGTTGTCACAATTGACTTGGCTCTGAACATCTAATGGTGGAGGCTTTGGTCTTGGGGGGTGATGCAGCTGAAGAAGTCAGAAGTATGCATTTCTATTATTTCTTCTGGGTTGTTTTATGATAAAAAAAAAGGTGAAACTCAATTCAATGTGTTTGCCTAAGGTTTGTGGCTAGAGGTACCATAGCCAGGTGTACTTGCATATACTTATAATCCCAATACTCAGAGTACTGAGGCAGGAGAACAATTTAAGAGTCAGCCTAGGCTATGTAGGAAGATTTTGTATAAGAAAAAGAAAGAAACAAAGAGAGAGAGGAGCGGGGAGAGGGGGAGGGAAAATATTTCAAGAATAGCTCTCTTTAGGCAGCATCTGGCATCTCCCTAAGACAAGATGCTATGGGGGAGGGGAGGGAGAAGACACTAAGTCGGCCAGGGAGGGAGTACAGGCCTGGGAGACCACTCCACTCCCTGCTTACTTCATTCACCCTAAGCCCACAAGCAGAAAGTTTTCCTATGGAAGAAATGCAAACAGATTTTGACAGTGGCAGGAAGGAAACTAAGCTACCCCACACCAACGGCCACCTATAGGGTTCCAAGATCCAAGGTGTTTGTCTAACAGCGTCTCTCTGTCTATCCTAGGGAGGCTGAAACCAAAGCATCCTGCAGATCCTTCTCCAGGGGCCTCCCCAGCAGCCAGCAAGGCTCCAAGTCTTAGCGTTATGAGCCCATCCCCAATTTAGCAGCTAAAGAAAGCTATTTCAACAGATTTCTAGGCCTGGCCCCACTCCAACGACAAGCTAAAAAAAAGTTTCTCCAAAATCTCAGCTTAAAACCCCAACCCTTAGCCACGAAGCCACATGTACCTTTCAAGAAAGGGAACCATAGCATAGGGTAGAGAGATGCATTCCTGCGTCTATTCTTGCTAAAGGGTTACACATATGGTCTAAAAGCCCCCCTTTAATGGGTGTGTCAATAAGTACTCTGCACTAAAAAGCACTGATGTACTACCTTCACGTGATTTTGCCCCTAAGGAATAATACAAAACCCATCCCAATCTCTCTTGCTGCCTAGGGGATGACACAATGGACATTAGAGCAAGTGGGGGCCACAGTATAGGGAGAGACCTGAACAACAGGGAGTGGTCCATGAGCACAACCCTGGCTGCACACAACTTCAACCCCAGGAACAATACAGCTGGCTGTTTCATAATGGCCTCAAGCTCACAACTGCCCAGGGCTCAGAGAACGGAGGCCAGGGAGGGGACAAGTATGCTTTCCTGACTGTGAAGAGTTCAACAAATGACTCGCCCCAAAACAAGCACAAATGGGATCTCAAAGCTACTAGGACCACACTAGCAACAAACCCAAAAGCTGGAAAACACTTCCTGCTCCCTTGACAGGGCCCAGTGCAAGGTCAAGGCATGTTCTACCAGGAACCCCACAACCTTTTATTATTTCTTCAAGGTTCCCCACCTCAAGGAGGCTCTGAGTCTCCAGGGCATATCCTGTTTCACCATACTGGTCTTCTCAGGGGAAAACTTCAGAACTCAGAGGGGGTTCTGTGCAGAACCTGCCATCACCGTAGTACCTAGGCCCATTCCTTTCCTATGCTTGTGGCCATTCAGGGTCACAAACACTCTCCACTACCACAGACTCTTTTTTTGGCAACACCCCCCCCAACTTATCCTGTTTACACCACGGCTTGTGTTCCACAGGAAGCAACTAGGACAGCAAGTGACAATGCCTGTTGAGAGGCAGGGTGACTGCAGAGAACAGGCATGATCTCCAGTCTGCCTCTGCAGGAACAGCTACTGACCATGGGGCCTTCCCTTTGGAGAAGTGAGTAAGCCCTACCTGCTGCCAGCAGGCTTTCCTCAGAGCAGAAGGAAGCCTTGCTCCTAGAAGGCTGAGATGAGAAGAGCTTCAGGCAGACAGGTGAGTACGTCACCTGCACCAGGGACACAGGGATGACCAATGAAAGAGGGGACAGACAGAAAACCAGAGAAGTCTCCCTCTTGGAGAAGGGAAGAACATGCAAATCAGAAAGACAACTGGGTAGACCCAGGGAATGGAAGGGGGCACCCATGGCCCCTCCAGGACCCAGAACAGAGAAAAGAAGTCCTAGGCTGGTAGGGGCTGCAGAGTAGTCCCACTGGTTTGTGTAGGACTGGGGAAGCACAAGACAGAAGGCCTTCTGCAGCTGTAGAGGATTTCAGAAAAGAGAATGCCCATGATCGGATAGCCAATAGACCCAGAAGCCCAAAGTTTGGAGATGGGGGCTGCAGAGACACGAGGTCCTGTTGCAGGGGGGAAGGAGACTGAGACACAAGGAACCAGTACGCACTGCAACAAAAAGACTAAGATTTCAATGGTGACCACCTTTATTTCTGGAGCCTTACTGACAGTGTCAGAGGGAATGGTACTGGTCAAGAAACCCCCACAGGAGAAAATGGCACTCCTGAGAAACAAATGTGGGAGATCATGAGCCTAACCAGTGTAAAAACTCACAAAACGGAACAAAGGATACTGAAAGGATTCAGGCCTTCACCAAACTTTAGCCAAGTGCTCTGAACCCTCTGTTCAATCAGCTCTGTCCAATCTCAGATTTGTGGGGGCCTGTTTTCACATGAATCCTGCTAAGTCAATTTATCCCCCAATTTATTATCAAATTCCTCATCCTTCTTTATCCCCCACATAATATCTGGCCACTTGGCTTGCCCTGAGGAAGAATCCTGTGAAGTCCATTCAACTGAAAGTGTCTCCTACCCTCAAAAGTTCTCTAGGATCCTGGAATACTGCTCCCTGGCTGTAAGTTCTGACTTTCCTAGGGTTCTGGAATTGAGCCCAGTCCCTCTCCCCTACTTAAAAACCCTGTTGCAGCCATCATGAATAGTTTACCTTACCACGTTAACAAGTGCCAGAATCATTTCCTTCTTTAAACATGGAGTTCCTCAGTGTTCCAGGACTCAAGGCCCCTTCCCCTCACCCAGAGTATCATCAACACTTGGGTATGGAGTTGGTCACCTCCTACGAGCCTCAGAAGACTGGTTCCACGAGGCCCAGGAGTACAGGCTGGTCAAGAAACAGAGAAGCCACGGAGAGGGGCATTTACAGCCAGCCTGGGAAGCAGAGAAGCAAAGCTGGACATCATCAATATTGAGACTATACAGTGCCAGTGCTGGGAGTCCCACCAGAGCATGAACAGTGCAGCGGGTTTGGGGCACTAAAGCTGGGGTAGGTATTTTCCTTATCCTCTGAAACTTTGAAGGAGGCCCTGCTGAGGACTCCCTGATCATGCTAAACCTGTTCCCCCACCACACCAACCTCAGAAACTGACAAAAGAGATTTATCTCCTTCCCTTCTAGTTGCTGTAAGGACCCTGGTTGGATGACAGAGCTACAACATCCTCAAAGTCCCTGTTTTTGAGTGTTTGTTGGGCTCTGTAACATACAAGATCACAGACCTAATGGCTGGGGCACACAGCCACAAAAAACCCAGAGAGGTTTACCAGCCTTCGACCTGGCTCTTCCCCAAATCTTCCCCTTCCCCACCACCTCAGCTCTGCAAGATGACTGAGAACTCAAGAGTCTAGAGGACACCATTAGCTTACCTCCTATCAGTATGCCAACAGCCACTTTAGACATCTATTCTGGTCCTTAGACACAGTATACAGACCAGGAGAGCCAAAGAAGGAGTCTATCTGGCTGATAGATGTGGGCTCTGGCTGCTTAAAGAGGGAGGCAGAACAGATCCTAAGAGGTGAAGACATCAACTCCAGTCTGTCCAAGCCCACTTACACTGATTACCAGACCTACTACTTCCAAAGAGAAAACCCACAGCCCCACCCAGCCCCACCCAACCCTCAAGGGTGGAGGAAGCAGAGTTCCCAGAATCAGCTGTTGGTAAGCATTTGCTGGGAACTGCCCGAAAGATAGCAGCTGTCCCCAAACAGCGTCAGGCCCAACCCACAAGCCTGAGACTGTGGTTCCTCAAACCTGAAGTGTGTACTGGATTCTCAGCAGCCAAGACAGGCAGGGCAGGTCTGATTTAGCTCAAGAGGAGAAAAGATGCAACTCCAGTCTGGGTTGCACAGCTAGCAACGAGACATCAGCCAAAGGCTGGCCTCCTGACTGCCCATCTGCAAGCTGGACTGTGCTGGGCATCTTCATGCTGAGCGGGCAGATGCATCAACTGATGCACACAGGCCAGATCCTGTCCTGAACCAAGGCAAATACTCTTGCTCTGTTCAAATCAAAGCAGAGGGATGGAAGAAAGTGGCCAGGAGACCATGAAACCCGAAGTAACTTACAGCTGGAGGCAGCACTGCTACACTGCAGGAAAAGGCAAATCGAGAGGCTGCACATTCACCAGACCAAAGACTCTGAAAACAACCAAGCACAGCCTACTGTGGTCACCGGTGACCAGCCAGGAGCTGCAACAGGCCTTTATGTCTCCTGCCATTGCACAGAGGGGAAACAGAGGCCCCAAAAAAGCAGTACCCATGCCTAAGAACCAATGGCGAGCCAACGTTCACAAAGAATAACCCAAGGTCTCCCCACCTCTACTCATGGCCCCTGGCTGGATGTGCAGACAGGTGACAGAACACAAAGCAAAAACCAGGGTGGCTAGAGAAAAGCACCCAACAGGTTTCTATCCTGTCCTTCTGCGGAAGCTTCCCTCCAGTCACCCTAGCAAACCAGCGCTCTGCTCCACACGCACTGTCCCGAAAGCTTGGCCCCAGTCACATGGGCAATTCTTAGAGCATGGAAACGAAGGGCACCTCTACCTGCTCGGCTTCTGGGAAAAGTAACTTCACAACCAGGCAAGGACGGGAAGTGCAACGCACTCAACAGTCACTGGCCACAAGAGAAGGGCGGCCAAGCCTGCTTTCTTGCCCACAGGCCACAGGCAGGATTATCTCTCTACAGACACTAACAGCCAGCAGCAGGAAACAGGGATTGTCACCTCCATTAGCAGCCTCTAGACTGGGGCTTCCTGCTTTAGAATAAGTGCAGGAGTTAGGTAAAGAGGAAAAGAGCACTGCAGGCGCTCTGCTCCAGTAGCTTCTGAAGGCTCAGAGGAAAGAAGGGCTCGCGGTCTTTAAAGACCACCTCTCCACCCCTAGGGTTCAGTCGTGTTGATTAAGCATCTACCTTTCAAATGGGGCAAGCTCATCTGTAAAAAGCATTTCTTTGACTAGTTTACAAAAGCGTTCTTGGTGGCACAGAGATAAAGAACAAAACTAGGACTCAGAGCTTGAGGAGAAACAAGCGACAGCCAAGTACAGGCTTCCTGCCATTCATTGTTTCTGACTTCAACCCCCACCTCCACCCTGAAGGTGACTATGGACGTGTTACTTGGTGCAGCCAATGAAATGCCACTTCATTATGCCACATCTGCCACAAATGGGCAGAAACGATAGTCAAGACTCATCGGGCTATGTCTAAGTGGCTGGGGATATGAACTGGGAACTGGTCTACAATAATGGCAACATAAAGCAGATAAGTGATGTGATGTAAATGTGGATGTGGGAAAAAAAGCCTTTGGTATTAACCACATCAAATCTCTACAGAAGGCATTGACTCTCCAGCCATGCTTGCAATGCTCTGGCCTTGTAGGGCAGACATTACAGTCGGGGCAAACCATCAGGGATTTAGGGGTGGCATGTACTAACTAATCTTGGTAGACAGTTGAGATATGTGGAAGATGGGCCTTAAGGGAACCTGTACTGAAGGACTCAGTAGTTCCGCCTTGGGCCAGGCTTTAACACTATGTTTAAGCAACTCCAGGAGGAAGGCATCTCTTAATGAGAGGCTCCAACTCTCAGGCAGAGACCACAAGGAAATCACTCTGACCTTTCTGGGCCATACATAGTTTGCTCATTTGTAAAATCAGGTAGTTAATGTCTACCACATTGAGTTGTTACAGGGATTAAACAATTAAAGAAAGGCTGAGACAGTGGCTTAATATAAGTCTCCATAACTACTAAGCCTTAACAGACTCACTATTATGCCATGTAAAAGCTGTACATTTGATCATAAGTTCACTAGATTTTAAACAAGCAAAGAGTTCTCAGGACTGGCATACTGGGATTTTTAGGTGTTGTAAAAAATAATTCTGTTTAACTTCTCTGCTAAAGTTAAACAAGGTCAAATCCCTAGGCACATGGTGGCCCAGGGTAAGGCCCCGGAAGTGGTTAAAGAACCCAGG
Source organism: Ellobius talpinus (assembly GCA_001685095.1). Classification (NCBI taxonomy): domain Eukaryota; kingdom Metazoa; phylum Chordata; class Mammalia; order Rodentia; family Cricetidae; genus Ellobius; species Ellobius talpinus. Next base: position 11,510 of record LOJH01049076.1, read on the forward strand.
GCTTCCCTGCACCCTGGCCTCTTTGTAATTTTGCCTCATTTCTATAACCTGCAGGGCAGGCTCCTCCCCACCCACACAAGGCATGAGTTTCATCCTCCATCAGAAACACAGCAAGGGAGAAGCCCTCACCTGTTCTGAGACAAGCGAGCACAGTTGCCAGTTGCCCTAAAGAAGAGGGCAAGGGGAGGGGGTCTTCCCAGGGCAGACAACCCTTCCCCTTTGGTGCCTTTTCTTCCTGGAAACAACCAAAACCTTTGGAAGATCAGTGGCTCAGATGGTTTGACTGAATGGAGCAACTAGGCCTAGGTCAAGCTCATATCAATAAACAACAATGACCTGGTCAGGATGTATGAGCCCAAGAGTGTCCTGCTACATCACAGAGCACCCCAGTCTATGAAACACATTAGGTGGTCCAAAGAGGGTCCAAAAATGTAGAAAGGTTGCAGAATGTACAAATGTAGAAAGTAGGGCAGAAGAATTATGAATTCAAGGCAACCCGGGCTTACACAAGACCCTGGCTCCAAAAAGAAAAACATTCTCAGAATAGGCTGCAAGGCTTCGGGACAGCAGAAGTCTGCACTTCGTTCTAAGGGTTCCGGAGCCCAGGAGTTTTGAAAGGAAGGGTGTCTCCTTGCAACCTCTGAGCTGATAGAATGTGGGGCCCCAGATTTCCCCACAAAGAAGGAAGCACTCAGCAGGCACCAACTTCTACTTAGAAGTCAAGGGGCTGTGTAGAAACTGTCCAGTATTTGGCAAGCATTTTTTGACCCACAACCACCAATCCTAGGGGCAACCTCCTAGAGAGCTGGGAACACACCTGCTACAGGCTCCAACCCAGCGTCTCGCACACGCTGCCCAACACATCTCGATGTCCCCAAACACCACCGTCCTTATACAGCCATTAAGTGTTCACCATGGCTCTGCAACCAGCTCCAGGCAAGCACTGGCTTAAGACACTGAGAATACTGACCGCCTCTCACCGGAGAACGAGTTTCACTCCTTTAGACAGCAGTTTCTGGGGTTCAGGGACCGAAGTCCCCATTCGCACACTTTCCCCACCCTCTGCACTGCACGTCTAACAGGGAAGGAATGGGGGCTGCAAGCTGGGCCGAGCAAAGGTACAGCTAGAACCAAAACTTGTCCAAAGCTCGGGTTGGGTCAGGGATCGGGCTCTACTTCCAAACACAGCCTCTAGCGACCGGCACCGAGATGCCGGGGTCGCCACCTCCTCAAACTCCGGCAGGACAGCGTGGGACCCGGAGGCTGGGAGCACACTCAGGGTGGGTGGGGGCTGGGCGACCGTCCCCTCACCCGGGACCCGAGCTGAAGAAGGCGCCCTCCGCTGGGCTCACAGGTGAGGAGCGGCAGAGCCCAGGCGGCAGCAGGGTGCAGCCACACCTTCCGGGGCGCCC
>LOJH01049078.1:0-12920 GCA_001685095.1 Ellobius talpinus
CACACACACACACACACACACAAATCTTTAACAACGAAAGTAAAAGTGGAATTAATGATTTCTATATTGGAATACCTGTGTGGGTCTAATTTAATCCCAGATTTCCTAAATAGAAAGTGATGGATTCATTTAGCTACTAAAGAGAAGGAAGCATAGGTTGGGAGCAAGACTTTGGCGATGATACAGAGAAGGGGTCACAAGTCAACTTGGGTAAGCAAACTCCAAACACTAAGAAAAACAAGAAAGTGAATTATCATCCCTTTAGGTAAATAAATTTAAGTCACTAAATATAGGATGGTGATGATTTTTAGAGAAAATGTTGGGAGATGAATACACTTCCTATCAGTGACTCTCAGGTATCATTCGGGGTAGAAGCATGTCAGGCAATACTGGAAGCCCAAATGGCTAGAATGAGAAGAGGCTGAACTTCCGTTTCTGCTTTGTGTAGAAAAGTTCTGTTTTAAATCTGGATTCCATTTAAAATTTCATGGGGAAGGGCATTCTAAAATAGGGAAGAGAGAAACCGGAAACAGAGACAGTTGCTATTCTTGCATCTAATCCATTGAAGACACTCAGAACATTGCACATCCTGGGGCCTGGGGCAGAGGAAACAGAACAAATGTAGCCGTGGCAATAGTGGTAATGACAACTATTATCTACTCAGTCTCCTTCCCACTACCAAGGAGACACAATGCCTATTACAGATGGGTGCCTTGCCCCGTGTTACCAGCTCCTTCAAGCACAGGGTTGGACACCTATCTTTGTATTCCTAGTCTCTACTACAGCCCAAATAGGAAAGGGTATCATCTGACAGGCTTATTGAATAAATGGTTGCATAAAAGCTATTCTTGGAGCTGTGGGTGAAGCACTTGCAGTTCAGGCATGAAGAGCAGATTTCAGAACCTCAGCACCAACAGAAATGCTGAGCATGAAGGAAGCCTGCAGTCCCAGTGCTCAGGAGGTAGAGACGAGTGATCCCTCAGGCAAGCCGGGTGGCTTGACTAACCAAAGGTCTCTCTGGGTTTGTTGGGAGACCTTGACTTGGTAAATTAAGTGGAGAGTGAGCAAGGAAGATAACTTATGTCAGTCTTGAGCACATAAACATGCAAACACATACACACGCATACACACAAAAGTTTTTAAATAAGCAAAAAGCTGTTCTTTTTAACATTTGTGTGTGTGTGTGTGTCCAAGCATGTGGAAGTTAGAAGGCAACTTGTGGGAGTTGGTTCTCTCCTTCCGCCATGTGTGTGTCCTGAAGACTGAACTCAGGTCCTTGGGCTTGGCAGCAGGTACCTTAACCTACTGAGCCATCTCTCAGGCCCCCAAAACATTATTCTTATGGTGTGTCTTTACTACACTGACATTATTAAGTGTTAATGAGACCATTCCTGACCATGCCAGGAGCTCTATATGACTTTGTCTTCTTACTGGGCCTCCGTGTCCACAGGTGACCTTATATCAGACATGGTGGGCTGCTCTGTGTCCTTTCTAAATCCAATAGACAGGGATGGATGCTGTTCTGACTGCAGATCAGATTGTTGTAAAGATAGAAGGGTAGGGCAAGCGATGGAGTAGGAACGGTGAGACAATGACGGGGGAAGCTGTCAACTTATTAAGGGTACTCCGTTAAAATCTGGGCCACATCAGGTCCATCTATCTGTCATCTGAGAACCACAGCTGCCTGCTGAGTCTTCCCTCCAACTGGAGAAACAAAAAAGTTGGTGCAGTCTCCCAGCACTGAGCACCACTTGTCTTGCAACCCAGCTACTTGCTCCTCCCAGGTATCCTATTGGCCGAGCATCAAATAGCATCACAGAGAAGCGAATAGGACTTAATATTTTTAAAATTAATTTTGCGTGTGTGTGTGAATTTGCACATGTGTGCACAGGGGCACATGCACATATGTACGTGTGTGTAGATCTGGAAATCAAGCTCAAGTGTCATTCTTCAGGAGCCATCTACCCTCATTTTTGAGACAAGTCCTCTCACTGGTCTACAGTTCAATAATTGGGCCAGTCAGTCCTAGGGACCCACCTGTCTCCACTTCCCAGTGTTGGCATTAAAAGCATTTACCACCGCACCTGGCACTTTATGTGGGCGCTGGGGGTTGAAGCTGGATCCTTGTGTTTGTGTGGCAAGCACTTTCCTGACTCCACAGCCCCGGGAGCAGGAGTTTCAGCCCAGCTAACGCCCTTCTGTACTGCTGTAAGAGGATAAGGGAGAAAGAAATCATGGGTCTCTGGTGAAGTATTTCCCTGTGTCTTCCATTCCCTGGGGCTCTTGTCACCTTTACCCAATCACAGGCATGCCTTCTTATCTCCATAAAGCTCAGCACCCAGTCTTTGAAGATTGTTGACTATTGAGTCCTCGTTAACAAAACCAAAGACTCATTCTAGTCTGCCACCCAAGCCCCTCAGATGCCATTCTTGAAGGAAAGGAGTAGACTTTCACATCTCCCCAAGGGGAGGAACTTGATCAGCACACCAAGATTAACAAAGCATCAACAGATGCAGGAGACAAAAGGTATAGTTGCAGTCTGAGCTCAGGGACAGCTTCACAAAATCACAAGCAAGGCTTCTGGTGAACTAAGACTGGAGGTCCCATGTGAACTCAGCATCTACATTAAAAATGCACCTAAAGCCAGGTGGTGGTGGTGCAAGCCTTTAATCCCAGCACCCAGAGGCAGGTGGATCTCTGTGAGTTCAAGGCCAGCCTGGCCTACAAAGTAAGTTCCAGGACAGCCAGGTCTGTCTCAAAAAAAAAGCACCTAGAACTAATTACCCCAATTGTCATCAGAGCCTTCATCCAGTGACTGATGGAAATAAATGCAGAGATCTATGGCCAAGCACTGAGCCAAACTCAAGGAATCCTGTTGAAGACAGGGAGGAAGGATTATACAAGTCAGGTGGTCAAGATCATCACAAGGGAACCCACAGAGACAACTAACCTGGGTTCCCAGGACCTACAAGCCCTGTACGTAAGTGTGACAGTTGTGCAGCTTGATCTGCTTGTACAACTCCTAGTGGTAGAAGTCGGGCTCTAAAGCTTTGGCCGGCTTCCAGGATCCTGGTCCTCACACGGGGGTTGCTTTGCCCAACCTTAATACAAAGGAAGGAGCTTAGTCCTACCTCAACTTGATAGGCCATGTTTTGTTGACATCCATGGGAGGCCTGCCCCTTTCTGAACAGAAACAGAGGAGGAGTGGATGAGGGGGAGAGGGAATGGGAGGAGAGGAGGTTGGGAAAACTGCAGTCAGGATGTAAAATAAATGAATAAACTTAACTATAATAATAATAATAATTTACCTAGGGCCAAGACCTTTCCATCCGTCATATTCACCAGGAGCATTCTAACCCAAGCCAACCTCCTTCTTTATTGAGTTATTGAGTTATTATGTCAATTATATGGTAATGCATCTCCTGTCTTTAGTTCCTCCCTCTCTCAACTCCAAAACCTACAGTTTAGTTTCAACACAGTAAGGAAGGAAGAACTTGCTCTGGCTCATGGTTTGATGATGCAGTACATCATAGTGAGGAAGTCATGGTGATGCAGCTGATCACGTGGTACCTGCAGGCAAGAAGCAGAGACATAGATGAACGCTGTGCTCAGTTTAATTCAGCCCAGCATTCCAGCCCATTAAGTGATGTTGTTCATATTTAGACTAGATCTTCCCACCTCGGTTCACCCGGTGTAAAAACTTCTTCACAGACAAGCACATGTCGACTTTTCAGCCAATCTGTACAGATCTGCTGGATCTGAGGACCTGAAAGAATGGGGCAGACTACAGTCTAGTGCTCTAGACAAACGTACTCCAGCTTCAGTGTGCTTATATGCACGAAACAACAAGAAAGGCAATTACCAAGGAAGCTGTTTTGAGTTCAGAAAAACACGTAAACAAACACCAGTAAGCACATGCTAAGTATTGACAAGCCACCCTTTCCCACAACTTTCTCAAGGCAGACCAATTTTAACACAATTGGCTGGAGCATACTATAGATTATGTCTGGGAAAGTATGAGAGCAAGGGAGAAGGCCATATCCAGATTCAGGGTGCACTGACCAGGTTGGGGTTCTGTAGCTATGTTCAGACATCCAACAAGAATAATTATATTTTATAAATTAAATGTAAATGTATGTCACAGGAGGCATGAAATATCGAAGAACAATCCCGGGAACAAAATGCCCTTGATGTAAAAGGCCCTCTGCCTTTTTTCCCCTGAGAGCGTCTCACAGGTCCCCAAGGCATGGTTTGCCATGAGTCATTCTTCCAACCGTGCTCCAACCACACAGAGGTTTGTCTTCTGTGTGGTTCTAGATTTTGTCAAGCTGACAGTCAATATGAGCCACCACAATTTCACCGCATATCAACTTGACACCCAAGCACATTACTTTAAATCATAACATCCCACCACTGGTCCTCAAAGTCTAATTTATATCTCATAACACAAAACATACTTAGTCTCTCTCTAAAAGTCCCCATAGTCTTTGGCTGTCCCAACGCTGTTCAAAAGTGTAAGATCCAAAATCTCTTCTGAGACTCAAGACAATCTCTGAACCAATAAGCCTCTTTAAAATAAAAAACAAGCCACATACTTCCAATATGCAGTGGTACAGAGGGTCCCTTCACATTTCAAACAGAAGGAACAGAAGAAAAGCAAAAAAGATCAGACCACAGCAAACCATAAAGCCAACAGAAAACATCAAATCCTGCAGCACCGTGTCCAGCATCTGGGATTCCTGATGGAATCACTTGGGCTCTGACAGGTTTAAGTAGCCCCTCTGGCTCTGCCACCAACAGCACAAGGCTTAGATTCCCCTGTAACATATCAGTTAAATTCCCCTTGTCCTCAGTTCTTCCATGGTTCCCCAGCTCTCTCCAAGTGAAGCCTTGAGTAACTATTGTTCACCGAGGTGGTTTATTTTTTTGTGGGAATATGACCAAGGTCATAGGAAGCACAGACATTCACTCAAATATTATTCTGGTGATCTGTCTATGAAGGTGTTTCTGGATTCAATTAACCTTTGAATCAGTAGTCTATATAAAGAGAATGCCCTTTGCGATGCCCAAAGGCTCATGTGTTCGAGACTCTGTCCCCAATGCAGTGTTCAGCAGCGAGACTGAGTAAGGCAAACATGGGAGATCATTTATCCTGGAATCCTATTTGATTTTTTTGTTTTATACACACACACACACAGATGGAGAGAGAGAGAGAGAGAGAGAGAGAGAGAGAGAGAGAGAGAAACCTGCACATCATGCTTCGCACAAATGCCGCTCTCCAAACAATGGGCCTAGGAACCTCAGAACCCCTTCAACACTCCACCTGCATTGGGAAACACTACTTCCATTTCTGAAACTTACTTATTAGTAACTTACACTTAAGTTCCCCTGCCTTTAGTAACAACCAAATTTAGATAGTTTCTATTTGAGTATACTCGGCATACCTAGGTAATAAGCAGAAGGGTTGATCAGGCCTGAACCAGTTTGAGATTTGCACATAGAAAAGCAAATCGAATCCTTCAAGGAGACTTTTAGGGAGGATCCCCTATTTAGCATCTTATGCCTATGCATAATCGGGTGGGTGTGCGATTAAAATCAGATACATTATAGGAAGCTATACATGCAGTAGGAGAATGAATATACAACTTAATTAAAATAGAGACCCACTCAAACTATGCCCCTCAGAAACCAACTCCTCCTCCTCCTCTTGAAACACAAAGCCCCAAACAAGGGCCCTTGAGCACTCACAGTCATGTGACCACTGGCAACCTTGACAGTGTATCCCTCTAAAATCTGTACTATCTCCTGCTGTGGGTAAAGTTACCCCTTCTTTTGCAAATCTGAGTGAGCCCTTCTTTCCAGTTCTTTGGATAAGAGACCAAGAACTTGGAAACACTCAATCCCAACCCCAACCAACAGACAGGGCTTTGGGAAGCGGTTGGCTCATGAAGGTTCTGACTTCACCAATGGACTCCACTAATGAGTTCATAATTAAATGGACTCCTGGGGGCGGGGCTAATGAATGTAGGGTTTGGTTGGAGGAAGTGGGTTACTGGGCCAGGCTGCTTCTCTTGGCCTTTCTTCTATGTCTGCCTCGCTCTATTTCCTGATTGTCACAAGGTGAAGAGCTTGCTTGAGTCCACCACACATGCTCACTGTCGTGACTCTTTGTGTCACCTCAGGCCAAAAGCAATGGGAATACGTCACTTTACACTGAATCCCATAAAACCATGAACCAAAATAAATCCTTACTCCTTTAAAATGGTTCCATCAAGTGTTTATCACAGTGACGAAAAGCTGGCTAATGGATGTGGTGGGTTTCATCCAACTAAATGGGACGAAAAGGTCTGGATAATAAAAGATTCCTCCTGCCAAGTTACATAAACTGAGGCATTAATCTTTTCTTTCCTTCTACCTTGAACTGCACACATTGGTTCTCTGGGAGGTCTTGAGTCTGCCACTTTTAGAACGAAGCCACACACATCAGCTCTCCTGAGTCTCCTGCTTATCAAGTGCAGATCTGAGGCTTTCATAATCACGCGAACATAGTCTAGGTTTTGTGTGTGTGTGCACATGATTATGTGTATGTATATTTCTGTGTGTGCATGCTTCTGTGTGTATATGCATGCTTGCATGAATGTGAGTGTGTGTGTGCGTGCACGGTTATGTGTGAGTATGCTTCTGTATATATGTGTACGCCTCCGTGTGTGTGTGTGTGTGTGCATGTGCTCATGCAGATGCACATACACACATGCACACACACCTGTTCATGTGTATGTGTGCTGTTGCTATTGGTCTGCTTCTCTGGAGAATTCTTTCTCATAAACAAACCTACAAGCCGTAGGTGGCTCACCACTTGTCCCCAGTCCCATTGCCCTTCCCTGCACCCTAATAGCCTCTTTCAATTTTCCCACAACTGGCTGTATTCTAGCTATGGTGGTCTCATCTTTATTCCCCTAAAGTGAGCTCAGTTAAGTCGTATGGCCTTGGTATCGCCTTATCACAGAGCCTCACACAATGGCAGGTAGTTTCATATCCTTCTTACCTCCAGTGTCTAAGTGGCTTACACCCTCACCTCTTTCAAGTTTCTGTTCAAGTGTTTTATGATTATGAAGTCACTTCAAACCAATATAAAAAATAAGCATGTGGTCCAAGCAGTGGTAGCACACACCTTTAATCCCCAGCATTCAGGAGACAGAGGTAGACAGATCTCTGTGAGTCCAAGGCCAGCCTGGTCTACAGAGCAAGTTCCAGGACAGGCACCAAAGCTACAGAGAATCCCTGTCTCAAAAAACCAAAAAAAGGGGGGGCATGTGTATTGGTGTAAGTACACACGTGCACATATGTATCTTTTGATTTTCATTCCTTATAGCGCCTCAGTTTTCTGTGTAGCATTTTTTATTTTTTATTTGTGTGTGTATAGACGCACATGTGTTTGTGGAAGCCAGATACAAATGTCAGATGTCTTTTTCAATTGTTCTCTACCATATCTATAGAAGCAGGGTTTCTCATGAAACCTGGAATTCACTGACTAAGCTAGACTGACTGATCAAGAAGCCCCAGAAACCCTTCTGTCACCTCTTGCTCCACACTGGGATTACAATATATTCTTGCTTGCCTGACTCTCATGTGGGTACTGGGGACCCACGTAACTCAGATTACCATACTTGCCCTTCAAACATTTTACCAGATGAAACAAACATCTCTTCAGCCCTCTATAGCATTTAACATTTTTATTTGCATCTATTAATTTATTTGTTTATTTATTTATTTATTTTATTGGATCCTTTTTTGGTTGTTGTTTGTTGGTTTCTTTTGCTTCTATTTTGAGACAGGGTAACCCTGGATGACTTGAAACTTGCTATATAGACCAATCTGGCCTTGAACTCAAAAGACCTGCCTGCCTCTGCCTCCAAAGCCCTTGAAGATGACCCTCCTGCCTCTGTCTCTCAAGTGCTGAGATTTCAGGTGTGAACCATCATGCCTATAGAATTTATAATGATCTAACATACTACATGTTTACTTATCTATGTTCCTTAAGTGTAGAAACTTTACCTTGTTTATGTCTGCATTCCCAATACATAGACTGGAACCTGGTACTTGCTATCTATTGGTCAACTTAAATAGTGAGTACAAAAGATTTAATCCCAAATTACAAATAGAGAGAAACATTGTAGCTGAGTTGGAATATCAGATGTACAAATAATCACAGGGGTGGTTTTTTTTAAAAAAATGAAGTTTTTCTGGGTGTTGGTAAAGGATGAAGCAGCAAAGGGATGACAAGGTGTCTCCGTGGGTAAAGACACTTTCACCAGTCCTGACAATGTGAGTTTGAGCATTAGGACCCACATGGTAGAAGGAGAGAATTGACTCCTGAAGGTTGAGAGGGAGTTTCAGGGACACAGGAGAAGTTGGAGGAGAAAGGGGTAGGGGTGGAAAGTATGTAAACACAGTCCTCATGTATGAAATTCTCAAAAAAATTGAAAAACAGGGCTGGAGAGATGGCTCAGCGGTTAAGAGCATTGCCTGCTCTTCCGAAGGTNCAGGCATACACACAGACAGAATGTTGTACACATAATAAATAAATAAATATTTTTTAAAAAATTGAAAAACAGAAAATCAACCAACCTATGAATGTAAATAAATCTACAGAAGCAAAAAAAAAAGCATGTAAACAAATTGTGATTTTTAAAAAGTTAAAGAATTAAGCAGCAGTCTGAGCTTGATGGTTCATGCCTGTACCCTTGATGCTCAGGAACCTGAGGCAGGAGCATCATGAGGCAGCCTGAGCTATGTAGTGAGTACCAGGTCAGTCTGGGCTACATAGTAAGGCCCTGTCTCACAACATATGATTAATTCATTAGCAGCAAGGACTTGAAGGCCGTTGCCCTCCAAGAGAAACCTAGTGGACAGTTCCTGTGGACTGCTGATTAAGAGCTGATCTCTGCACTTTAACAGCCAGCAAGAAACACAGCATGTTTGACATCCTCATCTATAAATTAAGGAGTGCAGCCTGGATCTGAGCTTGAGGTGAGTCGAATGGGCAGCCTCACACGGAGCCAAGAGTTCCCTCAGAAAACAGTTCTGGATCGGCTCCAGCGTGGAAACAAATTAGAGGCAGAGGCCCCGAAGTTCAATGCCAATGAGAATAGCCACAATATTTTTAGTTGAAAATAGCCCACCAGGGCCATAAAAATCTCAATGAAGAAATCAAACTTAGAAGGTCTAGGTTTAAGCTACGTGACATCTCAGCAAAATCTCCAAGAGAAGCTGGGGATAAAATATTGCCCCAGCAAGTAAGTGAGTTGTCTGGATATAAATGGTTGTCAGAAGAAAGAAGTTGAGAAGGCTAAAGTTGTGACGCACAGCGTGGTCTGAAAAAAAGGAGAAAGAAGCTGTGTCTGGTGGCAGAGACCTGAAATCTCTGCTTCTTCAGAGGCTGAGGCAGGAGGATGATGAGTTCAAGGCCTTCCTGCACTAAAAGTGAGCTCAAGGCCAACCTGAGCAGCATAGTGAGATTTCTGTCTCAAAATAAATAGAAAGAATGTTGAGTGTGTAGTCCAGGGGTAGAGCAAATGCTTAGAATCCAATATTGAGTACTATGACTCAGCAATAGAGCTCTTGCCTAGAGCCTGACAGTGGGAAGGCTAGGAGACATGACTCAGCAGTAAAGTACCCACCAGTGAGGGGCTGGGGTGTGGCTCAGTGGTAGAGCCCCCTGCCTAGAATCCCCCAGTGAGGGGCTGGGGTGTGGCTCAGTGGTAGAGCCCCTGCCTAGAATCCCCCAGTGAGGGGCTGCAGGTGTGGCTCGGAGGTAGAGCTCTTGCACAGGTTGGAGACCCTAGGTTTAAACCCTAGTACTAGGGAGGGGCAGGGGAGTCTGAAACTGGAGCTGGCATTGGCCTCTTCTGGGATGACAGCCAGGTGGAGAGCTGAGTATCTGCTAATTACCCTGAAATGGAGCTATTAAATGCCCTCCCCTATTCCACAGCATAACCACAACAGTCAAATGAGGTCAAGTTTACAGAAATGCCTTGGAGGACCATCAGCGGTCTCTATGGGTCTCTACCCTCCATAGACCAGTGGAAGGCGTGTTGAATGTGATGTTTCACAAGTTCCACAAGATTCCTGAAACAGATTAACTGCTACTTGAGAACTAAGCCTAGCTAACGTCACTCCTAGCTCTTGCTTGCATACCTCCTGCATGAAGGCAAATCCTTCTGTCTTGTCTGTCTTTCCCATTCTAGCCCTTGTATAAACCAACTGCACATCTGTCAAACTGAGCTCAAGTGCCAAAAATTTACCTAGTTGACAAACCACTTCTTAAGTTCCTGTTGGCAGTTGCAATCGCTTGTCACTGATTACAAAAGTCATTTCATGTTTGAGATGACATATATTCAGTGTCATTCTTCACTATTTCACTAAAAGAAAGATTAAAAATAGATTAGGGATTCATTTAAATGAATCATGATAGCCCCCAAAATGGAACATTTATTAAACTTTAGGTGCCTCTTTATGTGTCAATGTGACCTCATTACTGAAATATATTGCTACATCAAGAGAGAAAAATAATAATAGAGAAACATGGGGCTAGAAGACGGCTCAGTGGTTAAGAGCATGTGCTAATCTTGAAGAGACCCAAGCTTGGTTCTTAGCAGCCATGTTAAGCAGCTCACAACTGTATGATGCCTTTGTTCATTTCTCACAGCTGCAATAAAACATCCCTGACAAACAACTGGAGGACCAAAGGGTTTATTCTGGCCTGCAGTTCTGATGGTAGGAAAGACACAACCACAGCCAAGAAAGTCATGGCCTTGACACCAGGAGGCAGGCTGGCCACACTACCTTGGCACTCAGGAAGTAGGCAGTGAAGAGGAAGTAAAGCTTTAAGACCCTCTCTCAGCGACACCGTTCCTCCAGTAATATTCTATCTCTTCAAAGTTCCACATATCCCCGCCCCCCCCAAAAAAACACCAGCAAACTGGAGATCAAGTGTTCATACACATAAGCCCATGGGAATATTTCAACTCAAACTACAACATATTGGATTTTTAGCTTAGTGATGTGTAGAACATTTTAGTATACCCATAAAGCTGATAATAGAAACTATTTCCAGGAAAAAGAAATAAGCAATGGATGGGTGGATGGATGAGTGGATGAATAAGAGATAAAATGGGTTTTGATTTTTGTCTCACAAGAATGTATTACCTTAAAAAAAAAAAAGCTTAAAATCAGAGGCAGGAGAGATGGTTCTTCAGCAGTTAAGAACACTGGATGCTTTTCCAAAAACCTGGGTTCAGTTCCCAGCACCCACATGGTGGTTCACAACCATCTGTAACACCAGTTCCTGGGAGATCTGATGACTTTTTCTGGCCTCTGTGGGCCCTAAAAATATGTACAAGCAAAAAAAAATCCATGCACATAAAATGAAAACAAACTTCAAAAAGACCTTAAAACCAAAATAAAGACAATACAAAATATATTAGAAATGATCATTATAAAAATACCAAAATACAAAAAGCATAGAGAGGAGATATGTAAAATCCCATAGACTCATCACCAGAACTACCCACCTTTATTACTTTTTGAGGGTAGAGGTTGAGGTATGGTCTTGCTATACAGCTCAGGCTGGTCTTATACTCATAATTTTCCTGCCTCACCCTCCCAAGAACTTATGTTACAGATATGCACCTACTATATCAACTTCCAAATCAGCTTTGTTTTTTTAAGATAGGGTCTCATGTAGTCAGGGCTGGCCTTGAACTTAGTATATAGCCAAGAATGGTCTTAAATTCCTGATCCGCCTGCCTTTGTTTACCTCTGGAACACTGGGATGACAGGGATGTGCCACCATGCCATGTTTATAAAGTGCTGGGAATCTAATCCAGGGTTCTACACATGCTAGGAACTAAGCCACTACCACAGCCCGGTGTTAACCATTAATACTGCCTAATGCATTTCTTTCCAATTGCTTTGTTTCCATTTTTGCCATACCTAAGATCACATGGTATACGTTTTTTTACACTCTGACATAACATCATAAGCGTTTCCCCATTGCTGACATGTTAATGAGATGATTGTGTGGTGAATGACTCCAATACATCCTTAGACATTGGTCATTGTCTCTGTTTCTGACTGCATCCTTAAGTCAAATTCACCAAAAACAGACCTAGTGACTCAAAGCACATTACCTGACTCTTTTGTAGTTTTTGATACAGGTTTCCATATTTACTCCAAAACATTCCATGTTAGCTTATTCTCCTACCAACTGCATCAAACGTTGGTAGAGAGATATTTATATACTCATGATACGCCATGTGGCAATGGCAACAACCAAGACACAGAGTCAACTTGAATGCCCATAATGGAAAATGTGGGATAGGTACACACACACACACACACACACACACACACACGGAGGCACAGTATTTCATCTAATGTTTCACCCTTGACAACTGCCACTCAAATCCCTGTGATAAGTAAGCAGCACACTCCACCTTAAGGAGACCTATTGTCATGTGCAGCAGCCAATATTTATATGAATTTATCTTGAGCCAAATACTGCTTTGTGCTTTGCACGGGTTATATTTCATCAATCTTCCTCCAAAAAGCTTTCAAACATGTCTTCCCCTAGGACTTCTATACTCCAAGCTGAGTAAATACATCGAACTTTCCTTTTGTGAAACGGCACCATGTCTCCTGATTTCCTTGATTCTCTGGGAAAATAGATGTGGTGGTCAGGACTCCATACCTATCTCTTTCCAGAAAGGGACCTATCTGCAAGTCCACTGCCACGGACCTACGCAAGGTTCATTACACTACTTCCAAACAGAATTGCAGAAGGTGACTGCAGGGCTCCACTCGCACAATCAGCTCTTCTTCGGTGAGGAGCTGAACCTCTTCTTGGGTGGCGGTTGCTC